>APFE031621627.1:782-22970 GCA_000404065.3 Pinus taeda
CATGAGAGCATAAATCATTTATAAAATGGATTTAAATGATAAATTATAATAAATGACATGATGAAGAATGGTGGAAATGGGTGGAATAAACGTTCACAAGTGACAATAATCATGGCATATTAACGACCCCACAGAAATGTTGAATGTTTCTTGATCCTCCTTTATTTAAGTAAATTGTCTAATTGTTTCTAGTGTTTCTTATCTGCTATAGATAACTTAGTCACCCTTCGATAAACTTCATCCATTTCTGTATATTTAGTAAAAGTGGGTTTCACTAAAAATATATGTCTTATTTCATTTCAGATGAAAAAGGTACCTTTAAGTGCATTTAGCACAACCCTTGGTGTTTCTGCATCTCTTATGTTTGAAACTGTAGCTACATTGGTGTTGACCTCTGTAAGTTTTCGAACATAGTGTTCAATGGGAATTAATTTATCATTGATCACCAACATAGAGGGAAAACCCTTGCTGGTCAAGGGTTCCAGCCTGTTGAAAAAACACTGGACTATGACATTAACACTGATGCATTTCTTCTCCAACTAAAGAATGATATTTTTATTTGTAATAATCTTATTTACTTCCAATATGGTTGTTGTCCTGTCATTAATTCCTAATTCTTCAAGATCATAACTGTCTTTAGAATTCAGAAACTTGATTATTTCAATTGCAACTTCTAGCACGTCCTCAAGTTCCTTGGAGAAGGTTTCAATAGCTTCTTGAGCTTTCTCCAATAGGTTCTTTTGATAAAATATTATCGTGATATAAGGCCAGATATCTTTGATTGATTTAATCATCTCTTCCCATAACACTTACTTTACCAAACCTAATTCATTTCCAAGGTAAGATTAATTGATTTCTTTCTACAATACCTCAATTTGACTTTTTCCCTCTGCAACTCAGTTGCATTTGAATTGTCTGCAACTGTTTTCAAGTGTTGTAGTGTCTTCAATTATAGGAGGTGAGTGTTCTTACCTCCCTCGTTTAGTTGTCCTTTCCTGTGCAAGTGGAGTTTTTACATTGGAATTAGAGACTGCATGTTCTTTAGCTTCTTGAAGGGTGTTCTCCTCCCACTCTGATTGATTTTTGTACTGCTCTATTTCAGACCTGGCAGTATGATGGTCTGCAATGAATTTTTTTTTAACTCTAAGCCTAGAAGTCACTCCCATTGGGTCATAAGACCAAGTGAAGCTAAGGCCAAACTTCATTTGCTTCAATAACGTGTCTACTTCTTCTCCTGCTGCTATAGTATTGCAGATGAATGGACCAACCTGACCCTCTAGCTTGAATTGTAATTTATTCTTTGTAGCCATAAAATGTATTTCATCTTCATTTAACCTCTTCCTAATATATTCTAATGCAAAAAAATGATAGGGAGGTACTTACAAAGCTTGTAGGGTGGTAGATCATAGCCATCAACTCTAATCTCTGTATAATTTTGGTAAAGATACCAATCTCTTATTGTGGCTTGATCAACCAGCTCGAACACTTCCACAATTTCATTACTTATTCTTGGTACTTGGGTGATTCTCATAACATTAATGGCTGAATGAACAAACAATTCTATGAATTGTTTATATGTAAATTCTTCCTTCCCCTTCATTCCCATAGAAGTCCAAAAGATCACTGATTGTTGGTTGCCTTCTTCATCTAGCTTTTGCAAGGTGAATGGAAACTTGTCATCTTGAAATATATATAAAAAGATATACATGTACTGAAGCATACATGAATACCTCTTCAGTATTGAAATGGGAAAATTGTTCATGAATGGCCATAGTTAGAAATTGGCTAAACTTATAACGAACAGTCAGTTTGAAACCAGCAAAAAAGATAGATAAGGAACCAATGATGCCTTCATTTACATATTGATTAGAATTGTAACCAACAAGATAAGAAAGAATGGTGGTAATTTTCTTGGTTCTATACGGGAATATAGATGAACCACAGGGAGGGTTTCTTTTAGGTAGAGGGTTGTCTATAGCTAGCAAAATTTCTACAGTTTGAGCACTTTTAGTGAAATCTAGATTTTGATAGGACTTTGTTAGGCTTTCATGAGAAAAAGGATGGGTTGGCACAATAGTTGGGGCCTGGAACATCTGTTCAATGGACTGAGCATTGATGGAGCACAAGATTTCTTCTGTAGGTGAGATGATAGCTCTTTGAATGGGCTCATAGGATTCATGGAATTTCCTAACAAATTTAGGTGTTGTGTGTATATGAGGGAAGATTTAATGAGAAGTTGGGAGTCCCTCAGTCCTGTTTCATTTGTTTGATCAACTAATTGATCCTTCAACTAGCAGTAGACTTCCAAAAAATTGAATTGAAATAGAGGATTCACTGATTTTACAGTCTTTGTCGACCAGGGGAGTATGATGGATGTCAGCTTGTGGATGAATGAGAGGGTTTGGGGTTTCTGCAAATTATTTTCCCTTAGGAAGCATTATGTTAATAAATTCAAAGTTGAAAGTGACAAAAATTGGAAGAATTGGGCTGAAACACAGTTATAATAGAATAACAGTGTAACTAAAAATGAATTATGTGGACCTGGATGTCAGTTTGGCATTGAAAAAAATTAAAAATTTGGTTTAATGATGAATCTGTTCTTTTGGATATAAACAACAAGTATCTAGTGAATTATGGGAATGCACTATGTGATGGTTTTTATGAAAATTAGGGTTTATAATGAATAAGATGGAGAAGGTCTGCTAATCAACAGTTAAATCCTCATTAATTCTCCAATGGAACTGATAAATAGTTAAGTGGAATATTAATGTGTGAGAGGTGGAAAATTAATGGATAACAGGTAAGAGATGACAACTGATTGGACATAGGAAGTGACATGGGGGCAAACATGGATGACGACATAGGAGTGGCGGGAAACGGTTGAATGAAAACCATGTTTGCGAGTAAGTTGGAGTGGTAAGGTTTTTTGGGATTTTAAAACCCGAATAAGTAGGATGGGGAATCTAGAAACACACATGGATTGATCTAGAGATGATATTAGTCATGGACTAAGTTTTAATATCCATCGTTGGTGCTCCAGCAAAGGTTTATAAGAGGAGGTTGATGTGGTGATAGAGAATATAGTTGAGAGGTTTGATTTCATCAGAAAATCAATTTCCAGAGTATCATTAGTCAATTGCTGGAGAGAGAGCTATAGAACGAAGTAGTGAGTGAGGGGCAAATGCAGTGTACCCATAAGAATAATTCCAGATGTGCTTAGTGAATTTTCGGAGAGGTGGAAGAGCCACAAAGAGGATGATGTTGGGGTAGCACAGTAGTGTCTAGAGGAAGTTTGGATTTTTCTAGAGAAAAATGAGTTTCAGCACCAAAAGCTAAATAAAGCTTTTAGAGGCTAGGAGAGACATTTTCCCAACCAATAGTAGACTAGACTGCTTGAGGATTGGTGGATTTATACTAAGTGCATAATGGAATATGTGAGGGTGATGTAGTGGCTTCACAAATGAAGTTTGGACGACTCACTTGGAGCTATAGTAAGAGCCCAGATTTGCCTGTGGCATGAGGAAAATTCCTCACTAGATTTTTCCCAGTATTTTCTTTATAGGATTGCTAGTATTCAACATCCAATTGCACTCAAATTATTTCACCACTGCTTAATAATAAAACCCTGAGATGATGTGCCTATTTTCCCAACTTGGTTTTTTCCATGGACTTTTATCCAAAAATAATTATGTTATTTTATCTGTGTGATAACATTTCTTCTAGTGTTTATTTTTCGATAGTTTTATTTGTGCATATTGCACTGTGATTTATTCAGTATTTATTATAGCAAACATTAAATAAATTGTTAAATTAAATTAAAAATTAGGAGAATAATTTCCAGTTGTTGGAATAGCATTATGGTTTTTGGAATCTTCACAAGAGGCATGGTCAGAAATTCATAATGACCTTCATGAGTTCTAAATGTTATTTTTACAATGTCTTCAATCTTCATTCTAATTTGATGATATCCTGAATGAAGATCCAACTTGGTGAAGTAAATTCCTCCATGTAATTCATTCAACAATTCATCAATGAAATGAATGAAAATTTTATCTTTAATAGTGAGCTTATTGAGTTCCTTACAATTCAAAGACATACACCATTATCCATCCTTCTTGTGCACCAATACTACTTGAGCAGAGAAATAACTTTGACTAGGTTTAATTTTACCATCCTCTAGCATTTTTGCAACCGTATGTTCAATTTCACTCTTTCAGACATAGGGATATATGAATGGCTTGATGTTTGGAGGAACACTTCCTAGCATCAAGTGAATCACATGATCATATTGACGAATAGGTGGGACGCCTTTGGGAGTCTCAAACATCTTGGAATGATTGTCCAAGGCGTTTTGGAGATCTAGAAAAATAGATGAGTTCAATGTTTGAACCTCTGGTGAGCATAATTGTTCAATGATGCCTCATTTCTCCTTCCTCAAAATATTTTTCATGCCATTAGAGCTAATTATCTCCCCAAGTTTCCCTACATCATCCCTTTATTAAATTTCCTCTCCTTTGCAAAAAAAAAATCATGAAATGTTCTTGAAAATTGAAATCTACCATCCCCAAAGATTGTAACCATTGGACTCCTATTACAACATCAACACCATCCATTGGAACAGAAGGAATTTAAATTTTCAATACATATTCCCCCATGGTTATAATGATAATATGGAACTTTCTATAGAAATTTATAGTTCCTCCATTTGCAACCATCGCTTGACACCCTCGTTCTAGATAAAGAAAGAAATTTAATTCCTTGGTTATCATACAATGAATAAACTTGTGGGTACTACCCGAATCAATCAACACAATTACCTTTTTATTCTTAATATATCCATATATCTTGAGATTTTTGGGAGTGTTAATTCCCACCAATGCATTAGAAGATATGGTGGGATTGATTTCTGATTTCTGTAGGGTTGGTTCCTATTGTATATCATACTCTTTCAATGTTCCTTGTTCCTTTTCTTCTTCTTCTTCACAATATATGTAAAATAATTTATTCTCAACACACTTATGACCTTTAGTGCATTTTCTATCATAATTATAACAAAGCCCTTCTTCTCTTCTTTCTTACAATTGTTATGGCACCAAACTTTTTGGTTGTGGAAGGAAAAAGAAACAACACTTCCCTCTTTATAGTTTTGAGTGGTAGATGTATTTGTTTCCATAATTTTTATTTCAACTTTTCCTTCCACCTTGAATTCCTTCTCCAATGGATCAGGTTCCCAAAGGAAAAACTCATGTTGAATTTTGTGCTTTAAAGTTCCTATGTAGGAATCAATCATATGCTCCTATGGAATATCATTTACCTTGATATTCAATCCTTGGAAGTCCTCAATGTGCTCCACCACTGAACCCATTTGTTCGAGATTTATTTATTGGCTAAATAAGGCATTTCTCTTTATATCCTCATAATGTTCTACTAATTCTTCCTCAAAAATTGTTCAACATACAATTGATTTATGAGAACAAATACATCGACACCACACGAATCTATTTTGTTTTAAATATAAATATGTAATATGTACATTCAATGTGTTCGACACATTATGTAGATAAAAGAGTTGTTTCATTTGTAGTATCCACATTACCATATCCTTGTCATTATACTTACTCATATAAATATTTGGATGTGGCTAGTCTTAAACTCACTATTTCAGTCTTTAAAATCATAATTCATATTCCTTCTATCCTCATCATGATTTTTTTGGAGTACCTTTTCACCACTAGGAAGCATTTCTTGTAGCACCTTTTTGAAACCTTCCTTCAAATCTTCAAGGTCCCTTTTCATTTTTCCTTTTAAACCATCATTCAAACCTCCCATCTTAACATTTATTCCATCCTTCAAATATTCCATGCCTTCTTTTAAAATATTGTTCAAGCCATCATTCTTAGATTCAATTTCATTTATTTTACACTTTCCGAGCGTGAAAATTGTTGCACTTGGTCTCATAATTTTTACTTCGAATTATTTGCAAATCAAACCATGATATTTATGCTCCACTATTCCATTTCAATCACTTCAAACTAAATTTTCAAACAAAAGTTATTGAAAATTTAAAGAAGCTACACACCTTTTTCTTTCTTTTTAGGAGCTCAATATTGAAATTGTTGTATCTTTGTAATTTCATCTATTCAAGGTATGAAATGTATTCTTATGGTATCCCTATGAGTCTTGTTTTCAATTCCACAATTCAAACCAAAAATGGATTCTTGAAGGTAAATTTATGCCAATTCTCGCACAATGAACTGATTATGGACTACTTTAGTGGAGCGAACTTGTATTGAATGTCACAGGTCACTTTTCTGGCTTTCTAAAATGAAATTGATTTGCAAGAAACTAAATTCCATGTAATTTCTTTCACTTTTTATGACATTCAAATATTATTCCTGAAGGGAATGTTATGATGATTTTCCCTAGGTTAGTTGTTTAAGATTGAATTATAGAGCATGCAAAAATCCTAAATTAATTGGCCCATATCTCAAAAATCATATGGAACCAAGATCTAAAATTCCTACAAGAAGTTCACCAAGGTTTCAACTACATGTGACTAAAATGTCTGCTTCTGAATATTTGTATAAAAATAGTTATAATGAAAATACCAAGATAACCTCTTTGAACAGTGAAACCCTAGAATCCAAAGCTTCGATACCAAATGTTATGTAACCAACTCACAAAAAGGATAAATAAACGACTTCAAAAGTAACCTCTTCAATGGGGAAATCTCCTTTCAATCACATAAATGAACAATTCTTGAATGATTCAAATACTAGACCTCCTTGTTATATATAGGAGTCTAAGGGGCCACAATATAATTAGAGCCTATATAAAATATAGTAATGTAAGGACACAACAATAACAATAGTATGCTTCTATGGCATATAAAAATAACAATATGGGATTACACTAATAATAACAATAAAGGGGCTACACTAGTCTTATAGGTACCTAACAACCTCGCATAGAGGTGTGACCAATGGCACAAAGTCGTTAACAAAGGAAATAGGCTCCCGACAAGAATTGAAAGGGCTTAGTACTAGTGCCTAAGTTAGTGGTTGTTGAGACCCATTATTATGCTGAAGAAGTAGGAAAAGGAGCCAATGAAGGTGTTAGAAAGTTACATATGATGGAGCAATTGAACACATAAAATATTGCAGAAATATAAACACAGAAAACACATCAAACAAGAGAGACACAGATATACATGGTTCACCCAGTTTGGGCTACGTCCACAGAGAAACAGCCAGTCCTTCTTTTATTATATTATCCAGCAAACTGAAGAGATACAACCTACAACATATCCGTTGTAAATCCCTCTTCTCTTTCATTCTCCTCTCTCTTCCTCACTCAGAATATAGATATGTACACACATAATACAATTCTCTCATATATGGTGAGTGGTTGCCTTCTACGGAAGAAAATCCCTAAATTAAACATAACTTCTACCATTATATCATCTGCCCAATGAACAACCCAGGTTGACTAGAAATTACTATACTTTTACAAGGTAATTTTACATCTATTTTTAGCTTCACCCCGGAACCCCCGTCGGGGGACCACTGGCCCCCAATGCCCCCGAGCTAGGGGGTGATTGGCCCCCCTGGACCTCCGTGGGGGGAGAAGGACCCCCCCCCCCCCCCCCGCACCCCCCAACATGAGGGGTGTACAATCTTCTTGGGGTAT
The DNA here is from genome assembly GCA_000404065.3 of Pinus taeda. Lineage (NCBI taxonomy): Eukaryota > Viridiplantae > Streptophyta > Pinopsida > Pinales > Pinaceae > Pinus > Pinus taeda. Next base: position 8,472 of record APFE031621627.1, read on the forward strand.
ACATCTGGCTAAAACCTTTTAATACAGAAGATAATCAAGCTCCACACCCAACAATCTGCCACTTGGTGACTGATTATCGCAACTCCATCGATGCATAATTTGCTAGACAATGACTCCACTTTGGACTTGTCTCTTTCTAATATTCTTCATCATACTTGAAGACCAATTGAAACTAATCAGATTCTCAGTTTCTACCTAGTTACAAATTTTGTTAACATATCTGCGGGATTCTAGCTAGTGTGTATGTTTTCTAGCTTCAACTGTCCATCTTCCAATGCTGACCATATGAAATGGTACTTGAGATATATATGTTTAGGCTTGGAATGAAATTCAAAGTTCTTTGCAAGATGTATGGCACTCTAGTTGTGATTGTATAACCTTCCCAACTCCAGCTTTTTACGCAATTCATCTAGAAACCTTTGTAACTAAATATTTCTTTATTAGCCTCTGTAGCAGCAACATACTCTGCTTCTGTTGTTGAAATTTCAACAACACTTTGGATTTTTGAAACCCAACTTATAGTTGTTCCACCTACAGTAAATACATATCCTATAGAGCTCCTCCTATTATCTCTGTCACCTGCCATATCTAGATCAGCATATCCCTGAAGAGCAATGTTTGAACCACCAAAGCATAATGCTTGATTTGGGGTACCTCTCAAATACCTAAGAATCCACTTCACTACCATCCAATGTTCTTTTCCTGGATTATTCATGTGCCTGCTTACAACTCCCACTGCATGTGCAATATCAGGCCTTATGCAGACCATTGCATACATTAAGCTTCCAACTGCTAATGCATATGAACTTTAGACATATGAGCCATTTCTTCATGAGTCTTCGGACACGCCTCCTTACTTAATTTTAAATGCCTAGCCAAAGGTATACCAACTAGTTTTGCATTCTGCATGTTAATCCTTTTCAACACCTTTTTTATGTACTCACTTTGAGATAATGTTAATTTTTTATTCTTCCTGTCTCTAGTTATTCTCGTACCAAGGATTTGTTTTAATATAATATAGCTGCCATCATTTTTCCTTTTGAGATAAACAGAATGGTTAGAGTGATATCTAGTATAACCTTGTTCAGACATAAACCTGTGAAAATTTAGATGCCATTGCCTTGGAGTCTATTTTAAGCCATAAAAGCTCTTCTTCAACCTACACACTAGTTTCTCCTTCCCGTTTACCTCATATCCTTGTGGATGCTGCATATATATCTCTTCCTCCAAATCCCCATGGCGAAAGGTTGTCTTTACATCTAACTGCTCAAGATGTAAATCTTCAGCAACTACTATACTTAGAATAGTTTTGATTGAAGTCATTTTCACAACAAGAGAAAATATCTCATCAAACCCTTTTTCTATGCAAACCCTTTCACCACAAGTCTATCTTTATACCTTTTCCTACCTCCATCTTCTTCCTTCAGCCTATAAACCCATTTGTTCTCTAATGTTGTTTTACTTGCAGGCAACCTAACTAAGTCCCAAGTCTGGTTATGTGCAAAGGAGTCTATCTCTTCTTTCATGGCTTGCTCCCACTTCTTCCTGGTTTCTACCTGTACTGCTTCTTCATAACATTCTGGTTCACCAGAATCAGTCAACAATACATAATATAATGAAGGAGAGTATTGTTCAAGGGGTCTACTTATCCTGGTAGATATTCTAACACCACTTTCAAGTGTTTGAAGTGCTTGCTATTGTTGTGGTTATTGTTCTGGTTGTTGATCATTATGATTTCTAGGCACCATCACTTTTTCTGTGATCTCATCAAGCATTATGTATTCTTTGTTTTCTTTTTCTAGTTTCTTTTCCTGCAGCTAATCCTTATACAAAACCTTTTCATTGAATATGACATCTTTGTTCCTAATTATTTTATGTTTTTCATAATCAAAAAATCAATAACCAAAATCATTAACACCATATCCAATAAAGGTACATTTCTTTGATTTTGCCTCAAGCTTTTCTCTATTTCCTTTGTTCATGTGGACAAAGGCTTCACAACCAAAAGTCTTTAAAAAAGAGTCATTTACCTTTTTACCTGTCCATGCATCCTCTGGAATACCACCATCCAATGAACTTGAAGGCCCTCCTTTTATTATATAAACAACAATATCTACAACATGTACCCAAAATTGTAAAAGAAATCCTACATGCAATCTCATGCACCTTGCACACTCCATGATTGTCCTGTTCATCCTTTCTGACACCCATTTTCTTGTGGTGTTCCTGGAACTATCTTCTCTCTATGAATTCCATTCTTAGAAGGGTACCTATCAAACTCTTTGCTACAATATTCACCTCCATTGTCTGATCTGAGACACTTCAACCTTTTCCTTGTCTCATTTTCAACCAAATCTTTCCATTTCTTGAAAGTATCAAATACATCAGATTTATTTCGAATACAATAAATCCACGTTTTTTTGGTTGCATCATTAATGAAAGTAACATAATAACGAGATCCACCAAGAGATGATACCTGAGCAGTTCCCCATACATTTGTATGCACAAGCTCTAATTTTTCACTCTTCTTTTCTTTCCCAACTCTAAGGAATCCGACTCTCTTCTCTTGAGATTTTTGGTTTTATTAAATTGGGCAAAAATCTCATGTAGGTGACAACAATAGGATTTGTTGCTATATTAGCTCCATTTTGTTGAGGAGTTAATGCATCCTATATTTGTTGTGAGAGAATTTATGATTCAGTTTTATACTCCTAGTTATAAAAATATAGGCCCGTACAAGATATTGAGTGGGTAGAGAGTGTGTGAGGAAATAAATTGTTGTAATCTCCTGTTTAATAATAAGATTGTCGATGCCTTTGTTTTGGTGGATGTAGCCCAGATTGGTTGGGTCAACCACATTAAATCATTGTGTTATCTTTGTATGATTTTTGTGCTATGTATGCCTTTTACATTTCTGCTGTGCATTGTTTGCTCCAACAATTGGTATTAGAGCATGTTGAGGAGCTGGTGCATGTGAAAGAGCTGCGGAAGGTGGAGCTTTGCCGATTGGCGTGGTTTGGGTTGAAACAGTCGCGCCAATTTTAACAAAGGAAGGGGTTGGTGCGATTTATTTTGGAACAGTCATGCCCATTGGTGCAGTTCCAAAAGAAATACTCATGCGAGAGTGCCAGTATCCTGATTGGCACGAAATCGACGGGTTTAAGCGCGCCAATTTTGTCACTTATACCGATTTTGCTTTTGGCGCGGATCGTCTGCTATCGAGTAAGCACAAATGCCCTTTCGGAGCGCCAAGCCAGGATCGCTTTGGTAAAACTGCACTTTTGTTATTTGTTTTAATTGTAATCTGCAATTTGTATAGCAGAGGTATTGTATGATAAGGTAAAGGAAACATAGTATAAGGCAAACGAATTTTTTGTTAAATATTAATTTTATTTATTAAAAAGTTGGAATTGGAGATCCTTTGTTTGTTACAACATGGAAAGAACTCAAAGTGCTCATTTTGAGATCGAGAAGTTCAATGGCAAAAACAACTTCGAGATATGGAAAGTGAAGATGTATGATCTGCTTGTGCAACAAGGCATGGCGAAGGCGTTGTTGGGAAAATCCAAACAGCCTTACAACATGACAGATGATGAGTGGAGTGAATTGGATGAAAAAGCATTGAGTGGTATTCGGCTATGTTTGGCAGATGATGTTTTGTTTAACATCGTGTCAGAGAAAACTGCTTCTGGTTGGTGGACAAAGCTTGAGAAGTTGTGCATGACAAAATCCTTAACCAATAGGATTCTTTTGAAGAAATAGTTGTACAGTTTGCGAATGAAGGAAGGTACATATATTACTAATAATTTGAATACCTTTAATAATCTCTTGGTGCAATTAGAAAGTATATAAGTAAAATTAGAATCAGAAGATAAAGTTATAACTTTATTATTCTCATTGTCTGAGTCATGGGATCATTTTGTTACTTCTATAAGTCTTAGTTCATCAGAAACCGTTGAGTTCGATGATGTAGTTTCATATTTATTATCTGAAGAAACAAGGAAAAGGTCAAATTTAGAAACCTCTACATCAGAAGCAATGATGGTCAGAGGTCGTTTTAAGGAAAGACCCTTCAGTAGGCACAACGACTCGCATTCAAAATTGAAAGGGAAGAAGAGTAAGGTAAAGTGTTGGTTTTGTGGCAAATCGGGACATTTGAAGAAGGACTATTGGAAGAGATAGCAAACTTCTAAAGAAGACTCTTCTACAAAGAAGAAAGAAGCAAACACGACAGATACAGGTTCGGCATCCGGTTCAGGTATGAGTGATGAAGTGTTATCAATTAATTTGTCTAATCATGATCAACATTGGCTGTTAGATTCTGGTGCATCAAATCACATGTGCATTCATAGAGAATGGTTTAAGATGTATAATTCAATTAATGATGGAGTCGTTTACATGGGAAACGATGTCACATGTAATATTGTTGGAATTGGAAGCATCCAACTGCAAATGTTTGGGGGACAACTAAAATTTTAACTTATGTAAGACATGTACCTGAGTTAAGGAGAAATCTCATTTCACTAGGAGCACTTGACACTAATGGATATAAAACTATTATTCAAGGTAGATTAATGAAAATTTATAAAGGAATTTCACTAGTAATGAATGCAAAAAAAGTTGGAAATCTTTTTCAGTTAGAAGGAAGAACAGAGTGAAATCGTGTTTCTACGGTGTCTGAAAATGACAGTAGTTCTATTCGTTTATGGAATCAAAGGTTGGGCCATATGAGCGAAAGAGGTTTAAATATTTTGTTTGATCGTAAGTTACTTCCTAATCTAAAGTCTGTTAAGTTAGATTTCTCCAAACATTGTTTGTTTGGGAAACAAAGCAGGCAAAAGTTTAAAACTGGCAAACATACTAGTGAAAGAATTCTTAATTATATCCATTCTGATGCTTGGGGTCCATCCCCTACAACCTCATATGGAGGATCATCATATTTTGTATCTTTTATTGATGATTTCTCTAGAGAAGTGTGGGTCTACATGGTAAAAGGGAAGTTTGATGTATTTATAGTTTTCAAACAGTTTAGATCATTAGTAGAAAACATCACTGGACGAACCATAAAATGTTTAAGAACTAATAATGGTGGTGAGTTTACTTCAAAGGAATTTGACAATTATTGCAAGGATGTTGGGATCGAAATACATAAGACCACTTTATATACTCCTCAGCAAAATGGAGTTGTTGAATGCATGAATAGGACTCTTTTAGAGAGAGAAAGGAGTATGCTTAATAACGTCAATTTGCAGAAGGAATTGTGGACAAAAGCGGGAGCTACAACTTGTTATGTGATCAATCGATCACCATCAATGGCAATAGGATACAAAATTCCTCAAGAGCTATGGAAAGGTCATCCTTGTGATTATTCTAAACTAAGAGTTTTTGGTTGTGATGCATATGCTCTAGTGCCGAAACATCAGCCTTCTATATTATATCCTAAATCAAAAAGATATATCTTTGTTGGATATGGTGACGGGACTAATGGATATAGATTGTGGGATCGTACTACTCACAAGATCATCATCAACAGAGATGTTAAATTTAATGAATCCTCTCTTGCACATTTAGATGTAGATAATAAATTGAAACAGGATAATGTATCTGAGTTTGAACACATTCAGTTTGAAACCAGTTCTGATGATAGTCAAGATGAACATGGTTCAGATGTGAGTCATGGACAAGTTTCAGATACAGATCATGAACAAGTTTTAGATGTAGATCATGAGCATGTCTCAAATGTTGATCATGAAGAAGTTCCTACAGATAATAATCAGCCAGTTGTGGAAGTACCAGAAACATCTTTAAGGAGGTGTACAAGAATAAAATGTCCTCCTAAAAGGTATGATGATTATGTTACTTCAGTTGCTTTTACTGCTAACGATGATGAACCTTTGTGTTGTCAGGAAGCTGTAGAAGGTTCTAAAACTGAAAAGTGCAAAGCAGCTATGAAGGATGAAATGATGGCATTAGATAGGAATGGCACATGTGATCTGGTAGAACTTCCTAAAGACTGGAAAATTGTGGGATGTAAATGGGTTTTCAAATTGAAAATGGGTGTTAATGATACAGAAGATAGGTACAAAGTGAGGCTGGTCACAAAAGGTTTTTCTCAGAAAGCAGGCATTGAATTTCATGAGATATTTTCACCAGTTGTAAAAATAGTTTCAATTTGAATTGTATTAGCATTAGTCGCTTTACTTGATTTAGAATTACAGCAACTAGATGTTAAAACTGCATTTTTACATGGAGATTTAGATGAGAAAATTTACATGGAACAACTAGAAGGGTTTGTCCAAAATCGCAATAAGAAATTTGTCTGCAGGCTCAAGAAATCATTGTATGGTCTGAAGCAGTCGCCTCGACAATGGTACAAGAAATTTGATTCTTTCATGATGAGTCAAAATTATATAAGAAGTGAATATGATCATTGTGTTTACTTTAAGCAGTTAAGTAATGGCATGTTCATTATCTTAGTGTTAGCAAGCAAAAGCATAATAGAGATCAACAAGTTAAAGGCTCAGATGGCAAGGACATTTGATATGAAAGATCTAGGAATTAGCAAGACAGATTTTGGGCATAGAGATTTTGAGAGACGGGAGGAATGGTAAGTTGTGGCTATCACAATAGAAGTATATTGAGAAAATACTCTTGAGGTTTGGTATGAACAATGTGAAGCCAATGTTAGTCTCTTTAGCTTCCCATTTTAAGCTTTCTTCTAGTTTATGTCCTAATACAAATGACGAAAAGGAATATATGTCTCGAATTCAATATGAAAATGTAGTAGGTTGTTTGATGTATGCGATGGTTTGTACTCGACCAGATATTTCACATGCAGTTGGGGTTGTCAGCAAGTATATGGCAAATCCTAGTAAGGAACACTGGTCAGTAGTGAAATGGGTGCTTCGGTATTTGAGAGGCACAAGTGATTATTGTATCACTTATAATAGGAGTAGTGAATTTGTTTGTGGATATGTTGATTCTGATTTTGTAGGTGATTTGGATAAGAGAAGGTCAACATCAGGGTATGTCTGTACTCTTGCAGGTGGAGCTATTAGCTGGATGTCAAAGCTACAAAACGTTGTTGCTTTATCCACTACTAAAGCCGAATACATAGCTGCTTCTCATGCTTGCAAAGAAGTGATTTGGTTGAAAGGTTTGTTTGGTGAGTTTGGTATTACAGGACAACATCAAGTTATTTTGTGATAGTCAAAGTGTAGTTCATTTGGCTAAGAATCCAGCCTATCATAGTAAATCAAAGCATATACATATCAAGTACCATTTTGTAAGACAGGTTATCACTGAAAGGGGAGTCTCTCTTGAAAAGGTGCATACAAAGGAGAACTGTGCAGACATGTTCATGAAACCAGTTTTGTTAGAGAAGCTACGTTGGTGTCTATCTTCTCTTACCTTGAAGATAAGAAAAAAATAATAAAGAAACAGGGTATCAGGCTAATTGTTGTCAAGGTGGACATTGTTGAGATTTTCGGTTTTATTAATTTGGGAAAAAATCTCATGTAGGTGACAACAATAGGATTTGTTGCTATATTAGCTCCATTTTGTTGAGGAGGAGTTAATGCATCCTATATTTGTTGTGAGAGAATTTATGATTCATTTTTATACTCCTAGTTATAAAAATATAGGCCCGTACAGGACATTGAGTGGGTAGAGAGTGTGTGAGGAAATAAATTGTTGTAAACTCTTGTTTAATAATAATACTGTTGATGCCTCTATTTTGGTGGATGTAGCCTAGATTGGTTGGGTGAACCACGTTAAATCCTTGTGTTATCTTTGTATGATTTTTGTGCTATGTATGCCTTTTACATTTCTGTTGCGCATTGTTTGCTCCAACATCTTCTGTTTTCCATAAACACAATTTTCGCAGAATTTTAAATCAACATGCTTCAAACCTGGCAACGAATTTTTTGAGTGAAGAATTTGCATCCTCTTCTCACTCATGTGCCTAAGCCTATGATGCTACAATGTCGTATCTTCACCTATAGAGGTTAAAGAATTAACGAAATCAGAAATACCATTGCATAAATACAATGTACCAACCTTTCCTCCTTTTGCTATTACAAAGGATCATTTAGGGACCTTCGAGGTTTTATCTATGAAAGTACATAGGTAACCTTCACCTCCCAACTACGCTATTGAAATTAGAATTTTCTTCAGATCTAGAACATGCCTTACCTCCTTTAATATCCATTGATTTTCATTCTATTGTTTTATGAAAATTGTACCCATTCCAACCATTTTACAGCGTTTATCATCACCCAATTAAACCTGTCCAAAATATCCTTGAACATAATCATGAAAATGTTTCTTATCAAGTGTGGCATGGGGTGAGGCCCCTGAATCTACCACCTAGGCATCAATAATATTTTCTAATGAAAGAATCAAAGCATCTTGCAACACATCACCTATTACATTTGCTTCATGATTAGTTTCCTACTGCAAGTCTCCTACTTTTCTCTTTCGAGACTTGCAATCTTTCTTCAGGTGTCCTTTCTTCCCGCATTTCTAGCATGTTATCCCTGATCTGGACTTGGATCTGCCCTTTCTTCACTTACTGCGATATCCTGGGCTCTTTCTTCTTTCCATTTTTCTTCCCCTAGTTTCTGCAGTCAAAGCATTACCTGATGTCTCACTAGAGCTTTTCCATCACATTTCCTTGCTAAGGATTGTACCAACAACATCATCAAACTTTAAAGTACTAGATCCAAAGACAGAGTTACTAATCACCACAACTAAGCCATTCCAACTTTCTAGCAATGACCACAGAAATAATAGAGCCCTGACTTCATCATCAAAATTTACCCCTACAGAACTTAACTGACTTGTAACTGTATTAAAATCATTTAAATAGTATACAACAAATCCACCTTTTGACATCTTCATGTTAAATAAACCCTTCATAAGAAATACCTTATTTGAGGCCAAGGGTTTTTCATATAGTTTGGCCAATGCCGACATTAAACCCTTTGTTTTCATTTCCTTTGAAATATTAAATGCTACCAATGCTGCTAGGCACAACCATATTGTTCCAAGTGTCTTTGTGTCAAGAATATCCCATTCTGTTTCCGTCATACTCGTCAGCTTCTTTTTCTTTCCACTCAATGGTAGGTACATATCTGTCTAATACAGGTAATCTTCCATCTACATCATCCACAGTTGGTAGTTTTGGCCTTTGAATTTTTTGACCATAAACCTACCATCTTCTGCCATTGCTCCCACTCGAACCAGGAACCCTTCTCTCCTACGAGTTTATCAAGCAAATAGACCTTCAACTCTGATACTAGTTGTTTGAAAATTATATATTATAGAGCAATGGAACACATAAAATATTGCGAAAATATAAACACATAAAATGCATAAAGCAAGAGAGACACAGATATATGTGGTTTACCCAGTTTCGGCTACATCCACATAGAAACAACCAGTCCTTCTTTTATTATATTATCCAGCAAATTGAAGAGACACAACCTATAGTATATCCATTGTAATTCCCTCTTCTCTCTCAATCTCCTCTCTCTTCCTCACTCAGAATACAGATATGTATAGACGTAATATAATTACCTCATAGATAGTGAGTGGTTGCCTTCTGGGGAAAAAAAACCCTAAATTAAACATAACTTCTACCATCATATAATCCGCCTAAGGAATGGCCCAGATTGACTAGAAATTACTGTACTTTTACGAGGCAATTTTTACATCTGATTTTAGCTTCGAGGGCGCTTCCCTCAAACCCTCACGGGGGCACCACTACCCCCCCGACCCCCCAAGCAGGGGGGATTAGCTCCCCTGGACCCCCCCCCAGCTAGGGGGGACTAGCCCCCTCATACCCTCATGGTGGGGAAAAGTCCCCCGCCCCCCAACACCCCCTCGCGTGGAGGGGTGTACAGTCTTCCTGGGATATACATCTGGCTGAAACCTTTGAATGCAGAAGATAATTAGGCTCCACATCCAACAGAAAGGATCTTAAGCTCAAATCAACAAAACTTTTAGTTTTCAAATTGAAATTTGGTAGTTAAGCCAAATTAACTGTAGATAAAAATAATAGGAACACTGTTAAATTCTATAAAAATCCAGAATGATAAAATATGTAGGGAAGCTTCATTTAATTTATAGAGAATAGATATTGACATGAGATAACCTGGAAAATATTTCTAGAAGACTGAGATGAACAATACAAAGAAAAAAAATAGGGATTCATGCACAAATTCAGAAAATAAGCAAAGTCAAAGTTAGCAACAAGAAAAATATATCAAAGCGGGCCTAATCAAGCATAATCAAAACATGTTTTTGAGACCAAAATTCTGGTATAATGAGGTGTTGGTATGGTGTTCTTACCAGACATAATAGATTTATGAAGGTGTTTGTTTCTCAGTAATCATAGTTTGCTAAAGGTGATGGTGTTTGAGGGACTCGCTTATTTTTTTAAACACAAGGTAGTCATTGACCCTAGTGTGAAAATGGATGAATGAATGAATAGTGAGTGTCAAAGCAATTTGTAGCTTGTTTTTTAGGGGTTGGTGCTACTTCCAATAGGTGTCGGAGAATAGTGAGGGTTGTAGCTCCATTCAATTGTAGTTGCTAAATCAGGGAGTTGTATCTTCCTACTGGTCGTAGTGAGATAAATTGTAACAAAAAGTTGTAGCTTGCCCTATGAATGAATTAAATAGTAGTTCTTAAAGTTACTTGTTCTTGTGTGTTCCTTTATGATTGTTGTAATTAATCCTTGCTATGGTTTTTTTATCATTGAAGTATTTAATGATGAACATGAACTAAAAGAAAGTTTTAATTTGGTAAAATTGCTACAATACAAATTCAACCCCTCCCTTGCTCAACATTTTCCTGGTTTACAAAAATTGGTACCAAAACAAGTTAATTCAAAACAATTTAGCAACTCGAAGAAAGATTACATACCGTGGAAAACTAGGATGGAGGTCATGCCAGCATGGCACCTATGTTCATTGGAAGAAACTATACCTTTTGGAAAGTTAGTATGAAGACCTATATTCAATCACTTGGATCTAATGTGTGGGATGTTGTGGAAGATGCGTATCAAAGACCTATGTAGAAGTTACAAAATATTATAAGTTGAACTTCATATGCAATGCCAAAGCAATAAATTCTCTGCCTGCTAGCCTATTTGAATCAAATTTTGTGAAAGTAATGGATTGGACATTTGCCAAAGAAGCCTAGGACAAGATGAGTAGTTCCTATGAAGAAGATAGCAAGGTAAAGAAAGTTCAACTCCAACTTTGTAGGTTCAAATTTGAATGATTGAAAATGCAGGATGATGAATATATTACAAAGTATTTTTTAAGAGTTGATGAAGCCTTGAACACCATAAGAGGGCTAGATGAGAAGCTAGATTAAGATGCCGCAGTTCAAAAAATACTATGATCTCTTCCTAAGAGGTCTAATACCAAGGTGTCAGCCATTGAAGAAATTCCAAGTCTGAGCAATCTCACTCTAGATCAAATACTTGGTATACTCACTTCCTATGAGATGAGAACTTCAAAATGGAAGTCTACAGCCAAAGAATCAACCATCAGCATAGGAAACAATTGCAAGGATGACCATCATGACTCATATTGTAAATCAAATGAAAAATAATCCAACTTTATTAGGAGTCTCAAGCGAGGACCAATAAAGTATAATCATAAGTTACCATTTAAATGTTTTAATTGTGGAAAATTTGGTCATTATGAGTCAAATTAACTTGAAGAGAATATGAATTATGATCTTGAAGATAAATTTAAAATGTCTCAAAAGGACAAGAACGTTTCTAAGAGGAGAGGCTTCTATGCTCAAGATAAGAGCTCTTTATAAAGTAATGGCATCCCATCCTCATATGAGAAAAACTATGATGAGAGCCCTAAGGAATTCACGTTCATGGGTATTGAAAATATACAAGTCGAGGTTATTAACTTTAGTGGTGATGAAGGATAAGCTGATATTGAAGGTTAACTGGTAAGTGAACTTGAGGAGATAGAGAGGTTGAGGAAGAAGAACAAAACCGATAAGGAATATTTGATCAAATAAAATGTTAAGGTTGTTTAACCATTTATTCTGCATTTAGAAGAAGGTAAGAAAAGAGAAGATTTCTTAAACCGACAGCTGAATGAAAAGGCTAAAATATGTAAGGAGCTAGAAGGATAAATTATATTGTTGAAGAAGGAGTTGGAGAAGGCTTAAAAAAAGCTCAATTTCAATAATAAATTTTGAAAAGGGATTGAAGGTTCGAATGGGATGCTGCAAGCATAGAGAGCCTCCTCATATCGAATTAGTTTAGGCTATGAAGTTGAGTCAAGTACAACAATATTTCTTAAAGGAAAAAGGGAAATCACTTTTGTCCTTTCAGCAAAAGAGGGGACTGCAAAGTAGCAAGAGTGAATTACACAACCAAAGAAAAATCAATAACAACAAAAGAGGAATGTTGGCCAAGAAAATTGAAGTCCCCAAAAACTAGCTCAGTGTAGAAGGAAGCCTTCCAAGAATAACACTATCTTTCGAGTGTATTGTTTCACAAGAACATAAAAAATACACCAATTATGGCCATAGAGTAGAAAACTATAGAGTCAATCTCTCTTATAGATAACTCAAATCTAGCAGAAGAATTCAACAGAGAAAAATAAGACCAAGGTAAAACAGCTCTTTTTCTGCTCTAAACTATTTAGTGAAATGTTTTAAATGTTAACACTTTGGGAATATGTGTAGAGCTATAAAAATGGTCTCTTTCACCTCTAGTTACCTCACATTAATATGTCAATCCGGGAACGTCTTGCTATTTCAAGGAGTGTGTCAGTTTGAAGCTAGCACTTGTCAGAGTAATGCTCGTAGTACAACTATTTAAAAGCTACAAAAGCAAATAGATGCGTGTCTACGCTTTAACTACTTCAAAAGGCTAAATCACACTAAGCATTGCATCATTCAAAGGTTCGGTAGCAATAACCCATCCTTTTCGTAACTGATGAGAACAGATTCAAGGTCTGGGAGCTAGGTAGCAGATGCTGGCACTCACTAGAGCCTGAGATCATCCTTAATGAATATAAATGAAACGGCAAGTAAAGGAAATAGCAATGAAATAGAATAGCACATCAGCCAAGGGTTTGGTAGCAATAACCCATCCCTTTCATAGCGGATGGGAGCAGATCGTAGGTCTGGGATCCAGATAAAGGATGCTGATGCTCACTACAGCCTAAGACTGTCCATAAGAAATCGCAAGTAAATAAAACAACAAATCAGCAATCTTGAAATGGAACAACAATTGAAATGTAACAGCAACTGAAATGGAACAACAATTCAGAAATGGAACAACAACTCAGAAATGGAACAACAATCAAAAGGGAACAACAGTTGAAATAAGCAATAACCAAGTTCGTCAAACTGTAACTCTATTTAATCACTCCAATCAAAACATCAATCCTTGCTCTTAAAAGATGTACATATACTATTGAACAACACTACCGATTAAAACCTTAGAAACACAACGTGCTTAATCTGATTATGTTATTGATCTAAATAAAATCATACGATTGCCTCTCAAGATGAAAACAGTAACATTCAATAATCATGTGAAATCAAACTTTTCAAGATAACTGTTGTAATGCTAAATCACAATCGCAATGAACTTTGTAATGGAAGGACAGTATCCTGTAGAGATTAATTAACACTTAAAAAGATTGGTAACATGATATAGCGTCAATATAAGACTTTTGTTTGCAGCAACATTAAATGAGTTAAATATAACAGAGCATGTAATATAACGTTATTAAAACACAACAGATTACCAGATCACATCTATGAACAAACCACACAGAAACCACGCATAATGGTACAAGGGAAAGTGTCCTCCAGGGCCAAGCCCTTAGCCTCCAGGGGTACACCGCTTAAGATTGATTCAGGCTCAAAGATAAAAGAGTAACGAAGTCTGTATTAATGCATGAAATAAAATTAAACAATGTAAACTTTGAAACGGGAACTAATACTGTTAGCCGTTTCGTAGAGATAGCAAAATAATGACCCGATTTTCAAAAGTGGTGATGCAAAATACACATGTTTTTTTTAGAACATGGTTTTTGGAACTTTAATTTTTTTCATGTTCAAGGATGAAATCAAGTTTTAGAATGGTAGTGATTTTCATGCTGATTTTAAAAAGTGAGTATTCTGCATCACACTTTTTTTTTAAAAGACTTTTTTGACTTTTAATTTTTTAGTGTGTGAAATGTGAAAAATTATTTTCTAAATTTGATAGTTTTTGAAGTCGTCATCTTATTCATATTTTCTTGTTCTCTATCTTAATTTTTTTTTTAGGAGGGTTTTTATTGTTTTGCGTTTTTAAATTAGAAAGTCGATAGTTTGAATTTTAGATAATCTACATATTTATACATCCTTAATTAATTTTTCAATCCACATGAAATAATTGTTTCTAAAAACAACATTTTTTAACAATGGACATAAAAATAACCATTTTTAACATAAATATAA
>APFE031621627.1:26670-43657 GCA_000404065.3 Pinus taeda
GATGATGTGAGATCAACAAATTAACTATGAATAATCACATGCTTATTGTTCATCACAAATAATTTTTAATTTGGAGCCCGTCGGCCACTGAACACCTTAAAAAGTGGTAATAGCAATCTTATGGAACAGATGCAAAAATCCTCGTACGGCTTAGTTAACGAGATCGAACTTAACAATTTTTCATGGCCGAATGTTATTGCTTTAAATTATGACCCTTCTTTAAAAATATAATTTCAATTAAGTTATGATTTTAAAAAAATGAAGAAATCAGAACGCTTGGTGGTGGCGGGTCGATTCCCGGAATCGACCCAACCGGGGATTTCTTCATGTTGACATATATTTACTGCTTTTACATGTTTTTAATTGAATATTATTTTATTCTTATTCAACTGACTAGATTTTAAAGGTAGTGAGCTAATCATCACTGCATGGTGTTGAATATGGATTTAATCATCACAGCAGGGTGCTTAAGATTTGCCTTATATTTTCTTTAAAAAATAGGCATAGCTGTTATTAATATGGTTAATGTGTTTTTTTCAGGTATTTATTAGAAAGTTGTTAGGGTTTGTTCATTCAAATTCTATACAAATGGCAGCAGCCAACTATGACAAGATTACTGGTAGTTGTAGAGGAGATTTTGATATTTGTTTCGAGTGGATTCATAGGTTCCGCCATCGAAGGTACTTTTTGTGACATGTAATTACATAAGGAGCTTGCACAGAGAAGTAGATGATTTAAGCGAGAAGTTGGCAGAACTTTTAGCAAATACTGAATATGGCAGCGCACAAGCAGCACTTATAATGAGTCTCCTCAGATGATTTTATCTATCTACCAATCTGTCTAAGATTTTAATTCAAAATAGAATGATCGCGAAATATTTACCTTCTGTTTACCACATATTAGTAGCAGTTATGGATCAATGAAATATGTATTGGACTAGCTTGTGTACTTGGTTGCTTCTACTTCTTTAGTTTTAGACTGAGTTTAAGCGCAAGAATGAGAATGAATGGCAGGTAAGGTATTGTAGCAATAAACACAAAACTCAGATCTTCGATTAAAGGAAGCATTTCCAAAACATTTTGCTCTCCATTAATACTATTTTGTGTTTGATATACTATGGTTTCCTTATTTCATTAGGCCTTAATGCAAGTGCGTGAAACCTGATCAGATCAGGTCAGCTACAGAGAGTAGTGGAAACGTTTATATCTAAATATGGTTTTTTCAAATATCTTGAGTTGTTCATCGTATCATAAGAAGAAAAGTACACAACTTCATGTGAGCAGCAAAAGTGTTGTTCGCAATATGAAAAATAATGCGATCCTTAAACCTAAAATTTATGAATGGCCACCCCCGGGCCGCCCCGCCCTACCCGACCGGCGGCGGGTCGATTCCGGGAATCGACCTGCCACCACCAAGCATTCTGATTTCTTCATTTTTTTAAAATCATAACGCTGCATTAAAAAAAATCATAACACTGCATTAAAAATTGACGTTCTTAGTCGCAATAATTGACTAATTAATACACCATAATGATCCCAAATTAATGCAACAAAAAACATAAAAATATAACATGCTAATTCATATTCTTTTTTTTATTTTTAGACGGTTTTTTGATTTATGAAATATAACCAAGGCTATCTAGTTTTATCATAATTTTTTAAAGAATAAAGGATTAAATTATTATTAAGCAATTTTTTTTTTTAAAATACCTAAAAGAAATTTCTGAACAACTCTTTTAAAACCAACAAATCTGGTTTATCATCTAGATCAAAAAAAATTAAATACAAAAATTAAATTACTATCTTAAAAATTTACAAAATTATTTAATTCAAATTATTGATTAAAAAAAATTCAAACTTATTTTTCGTTTTCACTATTGTAAATTTATTAAATTGTAATGCAATATTGCAACAAAATATTATCTCCAAGATAACATCCTAAGATAACGTCCTAAGATAACATCAGTTGACGACCGTCGAACCTCATATTATCTCCAACCACAAAATGCCATCGTGATCGATTCCTGCACTGGTAAATTACTCTGGTTGTAATTCCCTCTTTCGACTCTTGTCTTTTCTCCTCGAAATCCAAGATCCAAAATTTCCTTACTCTAGCTCAGATGATGTGAGAGAAGTGTTGAAGTTAATACTGACTCAACGTAGTAAAAGAGATTAAGAAGAACATAACAATTTTATATACTGGATTTTGGCAATTGAAATTATGAATCAATAAATACATATACAATTTTCCAAGTATTTTGTCAATCGACTTTATATTCTGTTAATGTCTTCCATGTTAATGTATTCCAAAGTATTGTATCACTACCGGTGTTTTATTATTCTTTAAAATCATAACACTGCATTAAAAAAAATGAAGAAATCAGAATGCTTGGTGGTGGCGGGTCGATTCCCGGAATCGACCCGCCGCCGGTCGGGCAGGGAGGGGCGGCCTGGGGGTGGCCATTCATAAATTCTATGTTTAAGGATCGCATTATTTTTCATAATGTGGACAGCACTTTTGGTGCTCACATGAAGTTGTGTACTTTACTTCTTATGATACAATGAACAACTCAAGATATTTGAAAAAACCATATTTAGATATAAACGTTTCAACTACTCTCTGTAGCTGACCTGATCTGATCAGGTTTCACGCAAGTTCATTAAGGCCTAATGAAAGAAGGAAACCATAGTATATCAAACACAAAATAGTATTAATGGAGAGTAAAATGTTTTGGAAATGCTTCCTTTAATCAAAGATCTGAGTTTTGTGTCTATTGCTGCAGTACCTTACCTGCCATTCATTCTCATTCTTGCACTTAAACTCAGTCTAAAACTAAAGAAGTAGAAGCAACCAAGTACAGAAGCTAGTCCAATACATATTTCATTGATCCATAGCTACTGCTAATATGTTGTAAACAGAAGGGAAATATTCTGTGATCACTCTATGTTGAATTAAAAGCTCAGACAGATTCGTAGATAGATAAAATCATCTGAGGAGACTCATTATAAGTGTTGTTTGTGTGCTGCCATCTTCAGTATTTGCTAAAAGTTCTGCCAACTTCTCGCTTAAATCATCTACTTCTCTGTGCAAGCTCCTTATGTAATTACATGTCTCCAAAAGTACCTTCGATGCTGGAACATGTGAATCGACCCAAAACAAATATCAAAATCTCCTCCACAACTACCAGTAATCTTGTCATAGTTGGCTGTTGCCATTTGTATAGAATTTGAATGAACAAACCCTAACAAATTTCTAATAAATACCTGAAAAAAACACATTAACCATAGTAATAACAGCTATGCCTATTTTTTAAAGAAAATATAAGGCAAATCTTAAGCACCCTGCTATGATGATTAACTCTATATTCAGCACCGTGCAGTGATGATTAGCTCACTACCTTTAAAATCTAGTCAGTTGAATAAGAATAAAATAATATTCAATTAAAAACATGTAAAAGCAGTAAATATATGTCAACATGAAGAAATCCTCGATCGGGTCGATTTTGGGAATCGACCCGCCACCACCAAGCGTTCTGATTTCTTCATTTTTTTTAAATCATAACTTAATTGAAATTATATTTTTAAAGAAGTGTCATAATTTAAACCAATAACACTCGGCCATGAAAAATTTTTAAGTTCGATCTCGTTAACTAAGCCGTACGAGGATTTGTGCATCTGTTCCATAAGATTGTTGTTACTAATTTTTAAGGTGTTCAGTGGCCGACTGGCTCCAAATTAAAAATTATTTGTGATGAACAATATGCATGTGATTATTCATGGTTAATTTGTTGATCTCACATCATCAATCATTAAGGTTTTCAGTCTTTTCGGATGGCTTTGAGATGTCGTATCTCTTATGTAACTTAACATGAACCAAGGATTTGTCTGATTCTATTGGTTGTCTTTGGGTACTGGAGTGAAGATATTTATATTGTGAAAAATTGATCAAATGCATTGTTATAGTTGGGTTGAGTTTCTGAAAAAATTCAACTAAATGGGTAGAGGATTAAGTTCATCCAACATAACTGGAAAGCTTAGATAAAATAGTCTCAATTTTTTTTTTTTAATAAATTAATTTGGTCACTTTACATTATGACTATGCTTATGCTGGATAAGAATCTTAATCATCCCACATAATTAGAAAGTTTAGATAAAATGGTTTAAAAATATTTTGTTTAAATAAATTAATTTGGTCACTTTACATTGTGTCTATGCTTTACATTGTGTCTATCCTTGATAACAATAGGAAAATTATTAATGATGGTTAATATATGTAATTTGTTTTTTATTTTTATTTTTTATTTTTATGTGCTAAGATGTTAGCCTTATGTAATTTATATCTTAATGTGACTTCTCAGTCATTCCATATTTATTGATCTTGATAAGTGACTATCTAGACATCTTTATGTTCACTTTGTCATGGTTACTTTGTATTTATGTGATAAGATGTTACCCTTGTGTAATCTATGTCTAATTTATGTCTTAATGTGACCCCTCCTAACGAATAAACTAAAACCACATCATGCAATAAAAAAATAAAGCCTCGGTAATACAAATGAATGATTAAATTCTCATTTCACCAAATTAAGTAATAATAAGTGGCGTTATAGGAATTTATTGAGGTGTGGCACCCACGTCTTTTATTTCCATTAATGGCAAGGTCGATGAGTAGTGCATATAAAAAAACTTTTGATTTCATTGAGTGATATACTTTGTTCATAATGTCATGGTTTTTTATTTTTATAGTTGAAAAAATTTGAATTTCTTTTGTATCTAGCATGGTGTGGTTGAAAACATGTTAAATTTATACTTAGGAAAGAAAAATTATATTCTACCAAAAACATTAATGTGTTTTTTCCTTAAAAATTAACTTTGTTTGAAACATAAAAGATTGGTTTTATTAGCATTTTTTAAAAAGTTTGAAAATTGACCCTAAAAAAAAAAACGTTATTCCAGTAGCATCACTTTCGTTTTGAAGCTATATTTTGCACGAAAATTTCGTAGTAAATTTTGTAGTCACCTCCATTTTTAAAACACGTTCAAAATTGGCACCTAAAAAAAAAATTTCGTTCCAGTATACACACTTTTCGTTTTTAGCACTGTTTTTGATGTTTTTTTGGGGTTTTTGGGCCGGAGTTCCCATTTTGAGTTTATAGTTCCCATTTCAAAGTTTACATTGTTATTACATGAACTCAAGTCTTCAACAGAATGTAGAGATCATAGTCTTGATCTTTCTTAAAGGAAATTACATAAAAATTCCTCCTCCCCTTTTAGCCAACAGTGCTATCCCTTATATAAGGATAATGACGGAGCTATCTAGATACAGAAAATAGATAAAATAGCGATCCCTCGGGATCTAAGATCTTGAGGGATTCACAGAATCATTAATCCTGCGTCACTTCTTTCCTTTTATGCTCTGAGCTGATATCTCCACTTCCTTTCCTGGGTTAATCTGTTTTGATCTGGTCTGCTTGCTATCTCCCGTCAAAGGGATAGCAGTTAGCTCATCCTTGTCTTTTCCTTTGGGATGGCCACCTTCCATTTTTCCTCCCTCCTGCACATACGAATGACAATTATCAGTGTTTCCTATTAATCTCTCGTGTTTCGTTATAAATCCTCATCATTAACTAAGATTCTAATGCAAAAGGCTTTTAAGTTCTAATGAAAATATGTTAAAATAACCATCGAAGCATACCTTCTTTGATACTCCACACAACCCCCAGCTTACCCTTTTTCATGGCCTCATGAAAACATTCTAGTTGACATGCAAAGCAGTGAGTGAGTAGGCTAGAGACGGAATCTCGTATCGGGGCCTACAGCCATGATGCGAAATTAAATAATCAAAGAAATGACATGTCTGGTCCTTAGGCATCTCATACAGGGCTTGGTATCCAGGTGCAGGATGCCAAATGATTGGACTCCGAAACCTATATCCTAACCAGGATGGCCCTGCCCTCAAAACAAATTTTCCATAGAGGGGGAATCAGTTAGTGGAAAGCTTAAAATTCTCATACTTAAATGGTTCTCTAATATGGATGTTCGAATTAGATACTCGATATCGAAATTTAGCTGCTTCAACAGTAGGGTCTTTAATGGAGGAAAAGAATTCAAGCCCCTGCCGAATGATTGCTTCATGCATGGGTCCTAATGCTTCAATCACTCCTAGAGCCCTTATGAGATGTCTCCTCCATAACTGTTCTGGGTCTCTAGGCTTGGCTCTTATGCATAGATCTAATCCATTTTCTTGTCTCTGAAAAATTGTAGGCCTTAAGCCATTTAATTTGATTGACTGCAAATGAAATAAATGCTTGCAATTGAATATCTCCAACAAAAGGGCCAAGGTTCAGCTCAGTCTCTTGTTCTAGTACAAGGTTATGCAAGTAAAATTCAAACAATAACCTTTGTAATTTTATACCATAATGTTTACAACAATTTATAAAATCATTTATAGTGTTAATTTGTATAGGAGCACCTGCTTTAACAGCCTTTATTTTCAATTGTAAATACCTTTCCATTGGAAATAGGGCATAGTTCTTGGCAGGGGCTCTACATGCTAGGACATCATTGTATAGAGAGCACAAGGTATTCATCTGTTTAATAACTACATCTAATCTATGGGTTACCCTGGCAACTTTCTCTTGTTCGTTTCGCCATCCTTCGAAAGCTGGGCTTTTCGATAAGTTGACGTTCCTTAGCTACTGCTGTAGTTCTTCATTTTTTCTCGGGGGACCGTTTGCTCCCTAAGCTTTTCTGCTTCTTGCTAGGCCTGCATCAAATGTTTGTGAAGGGTTATTGTTTTTGGGTCCTTCTTCCATGCATCTGTGGAGGCCGGGAGCTTTACTTGAACTTTCTTATTGCGGCTGCTTCAAGTTCAGAACCTTTATTACTCCTGAAGGTAGTGCCTTCGTTTGAACCATCTTAACATATTTTTCAATTTTAACATGAACTCCAGCCCACTGCTGTTCCTTTCCAAATGGAACAACAGTCTGCTCTTTAGCTTCATTTGGAAGAGTAGTTTGTTTTTTAGCTTCATTTGGAACAATAGTTTGGCTTTTGTCAGGGTTTTGAGTAGTGGGACGGATTCTAGTCCTCTGCCTCTTGCCCTTAAGGGATCTTACTGGTGTGGTCAGAACTTTTCTTCCTGAAGTCCCTTTCACCCTTTGCCTTGCCTTTAGAATCCTAATCTGCAGGTGAAGCTGGACTATTATGTTCAACAATGTCAGTTGTTCCCTTTGTAATTCCCTTATATCCATCATCTCTTTAGAAAGAACAACAGGTTGTTCGTTGTGGTTTGGACTATGGCTAGCTTCCTTATTTTCTCCCTAAGGTGGCTATTCCGGGGTAAGAAACTTGCTTGGCTTTGTTATTTCTTGGGCTGATTCTTCTTCTGCCCTTATTTCCTCTGGACTTTCTTCTGGTGCCTTCTGATTAGGAACGGGTTGTTCCTGCTCAGTATTTTCTGATATCTTCTCATTATGAATGGACAAATTTTCTACTTCCGCCTCTTCTGCATGCAATTCCTCGGGTGCATCTTTGTCCTCGGTTTTCTCTAAGGCATGGAGGTTTGATGGACTCAGGGGTTGGCCATATTCACCCATATTGGCCAAAATGTTGGCCAATTCATCTTCCCCTAACCGGTCTTGTAATGGGCTTCCTTCCTACTGTTCCATTCCTTCCTCCTGCTCGAACTTCTCAACTTCTTTCTTCTCGTCTCCTTCCTCTTTAGACTGCTCATCCTTTTGTTCTTCTCTCCCTGCAGATTGCTCTACCTCCTCTTCCTCTTCTTTTGTTTCAGCCTCTGCAAACTATTCTTCTCCCTCGATGTCTTCTTCTTTCATTTCTGTCTCTGCAGACTGCTCTGCTTCCTCGCTGGTTTCTTTTTTTGTCTATGTCTCTGCAACCTGCTCTACTTCCTCGTTGTTTTCTTCCTCTGTTTCTGTCTCTGCAGACTGCTCATCTTCGATTTCTATTGCTTGGCTCGTGCCTTCCTGGGGCTTCTCCAACCCTCCTCGTAGCCATGCGAGCCTTGCCGACTTTCTACGTTTTTCTAGTTGTTCGGGTGTACTAGAGTCATGTTTCCGCTTTTTAGGTCATTTTTCAAGTTTTTCTTTTGTGCAAGTGTCCCGCTTCCATTTTTCTGAATGTTGGGGTGTGCTATCAACTTGTTTTCATTTTTTCGGGCGTCCAGATGTGGCCATCCCTCTCTTTATGATGGCAATTAGTTCTTCCCAGCCGTTCTGCCGCTGGGTGAGACTACAATTAACTATCGACCGAATTAATCTGTGGTGGCTAACAACTGATTCTACGTGTTGTGCCCTTTTCATACTTCGTGCAACATCATACAATAATGAATTCAACAATGTAGGTAAATTCACAAAACATTTTTGTTTTAAGACAGCTATGAGTTTAAGATGTCGTGGTCTTACCATGTATTTTCGACCTTCACAAGTGATGTAGCTTTGGATGATTTTTGCCAATTCTGCCCATGTCTCTACTAGCGTTGCTGGTAGCACCCCGTTTCCTCGAATTGTCAAACTATGGCCCTCGTCCTAAAAAATTTCTAAAATCTTCTACAGCCTTTCCTTCTTTATTTTCCATACTAGTCCCGTGGCTGGTAGTCCCATGACTCTTGCTATTATTTCATCAGTGACTGCTATTCGCCTTCCTCTTACTATGGAGTAGTCTTCCTGTAAATTCTGTAAAAATTCTCTCGCTACTATTTCATTGGACTCCTTCAAGTGGTTGAGATAAGTCAACCATCCTGCTTTCTTCAAGATTCTTCGGGCTGTAACTGAAACAGTTAATACTTGCGGTTCTCGGCAGACTGACCTTCCTCCCATAGTTTCACTGCAGATTCTCAAAGGAATGGCAGCTGTTTGTTGAAACGCAGAGAAGTTGGTGGTGTATTACTCGTTCAAATTCTAATGCAATGGCATATGCAGTGGAAATGGCTTCGAATAGTAGCTCATGCAGAAGAAAACAAAAATAGAAAAAGATAATACCAATGAGCCATGCTGTGCCCAAGTACACAATTTCTCAAATAACGGATGACATGTGCTCTGGGGAATGATGAGGTTACCTCCCCCCCCGCAGTGTGATAGGTTGTCCCAGCCGTCAAATAAAGGAGAAACGTCTATTTTGCCATGAGGTCTTTTTGGGACAGCATATGGCAATATGCCATGCTTACAAAAACAACCTATTACTGAAATCGAGGTATAAAGTTAGATCGCTTTTAATACGTAAGGGACTGCGGTGATTTGATGGAAGTTTGGGGATAAGAAATTTGCCATAAATAGCGAGTCTCATGCCGTCACTGTCACTAGCTCTGTAATGATTGGCGATAATATATAGTCATCCCCTATATGGTTGGGTAATTATATAATTAATTATCATGGCATAAGAAACAAGAGGATGTAATCTTCTTACCTATTGGTGTAAAAATACGACTTCAATACCATTGAAAGTGCTCTGCTGCCGACAGGTGTCCATAACCTTGGCAGAGTTGTTTGTTTCACCCTTGGAACCATAGTCCTTTGTGTATGCTAGGAATCATTGTATAATGTCAAAATGTAGGCCACTACGCTGGCTTGGTGACTAGTTAGTCATAATGCCATTCACGAGGGAGGAGCAAATAGTGGGCAGGCCGGCTCGTGGTGAGACCTCATGTTCCAAGGGTTATTTGTTTGATGTACCTTTTGGACCATTTCCCAGGTGTGGTAGCGCTAGTGGGAATGCCACTTCGCTTCCATCCTGATGATCATGGTAGGCCAGCTCATAATGAGACTTCCTATCCTGCAATTTGACAATTTTTAGAAGCCCTGTTTTGCTTCCTTCTTATTTTTCTTCTTGTTTTTAATAGAGAGCCTTTCCTGTTTATACACAAAGGGTGGTTCAACACTCCTTAAGAGTAGGAATGGTGGAAGAAGTTTTAATATCCCAATAGAAAGCTATAGATCGTTTGACCTTATTGCCGAATGATAATCAAAATAAAAAAAAGAGAACCATCATGATACAGATAACTAATCAGAACGGAGTTAGTAGAACAATGGCAGCAAAAGATGATAAATAAGCATGTCTTTCCCTGCGTCCTTTCACCAATTCAGGGCAGTCTCTTATAAAGATAATGATTTATGATCTACTGATTTCCGTATGCTATGTTTTTATTTCCATCACATAAGTGCATAGTCATATTCCAAAAGACTTGAAAGAACATTAGCAATAAGCCTCCTCAATTTAGAATAGAAGGAACAAGCTGTTTCAAAATCATATGAGTAGTGCTCCTTTCAAGGAAGGGCACAACAATAGTTCGCATATGCTATTTGTTTGGAGAAAGGAGCAGTAGAAATCAATGGTGTTGTTCCTTTCGAAAAGGAACAACAAAATCAAACAAGTGTCATTCCTTTGGAAAAAGATCGGCAGAAATCAAAAAGTGTTTTTCCTTTTGGAAACAGCAAAAACACACAAGTGTTGTTCCTTTTGAAAAGGCAACAGCAAAAATCACAAGTGTTGTTCCTTCTGGAAAAAGGAACAGAAAAAATCTCAAGTGCTGTTCCTTTTGGAAAAGGAACAAAAATCGGAAGTGATGTTCCTTTTGGAAAAGGAACAAAAATCACAAGTGTTGTTCCTTTTGGAAAAGGAACAGAAAAAATCGCAAGTGTTGTTCCTTTTGGAAAAGGAACAAAAATCGCAAGTTTGTTCCTTTTCGAAAAGGAACAAAAATCGCAAGTTTGTTCCTTTTGGAAAAGGAACAACAAAAATCGCAAGTGTTGTTCTTTTTGGAAAAGGAGTAGTAAAAATCACAAGTGTTGTTCCTTTTGGAAAAGGAACAACAAAAATCAAAAGTTCTATTTCTTTTGGAAAATGAACAACAAAAATAAAAAATGTTGTTCCTTTTGGAAAATGAACAAAAAAATCAAAAGTGTTGTTCCTTTTGGAAAAGGAACAACAAAAATCACAAGTGTTGTTCGTTTTGGAAAAGGAACAGCAAAATCAAAAGTGTTGTTCCTTTTGGAAAAGGAACAACAAAAATCACAAGTGTTGTTCCTTTTGGAAAAGGAACAGTAGAAATCAAAAGTGTTGTTCCTTTTCTAAAAGGAACAACAAAAATCAAAAGTGATGTTCCTTTTGGAAAAGGAACAACAAAAATCAAAAGTGTTGTTCCTTTTGGAAAAGGAACAACAAAAATGAAAAGTGTTATTCCTTTTGGAAAAGGAACAAAAAAAATCAAAAGTGTTGTTCCTTACAGAAAAGGAACAACAAAAATCAAAACTGCCGTTCCTTTTGGAAAAGGAACAACAAAAATCAAAAGTGCCATTCCTCTTCAAAAAAAGGAACAGCAGAAGTAACAAAACGTGTTGCAAAGATATGTACAAAAAATAATTCAAGAATTTATATACAAATTGTAAGGAAAAGTAACTTTCTTAGTGATTTACATGTGGGGAAGACTTGTCTTCCTCCCATAAAATCTCCATATCTGAATCTTGGCGTAGTTGTTGGCACAAGGACTCCCGAGTAAGTGGTTTGTGATAAAGATAGACTGGATGGCCGTTTGCCTTAAAGGTATATCCAGAACCATCAATAGTAATCAGGGTATGGGTACCATTGTCATGTACTTTCTGAATTTCATATGGTCCCAGCCAACGAGTCTGGAGTTTGCCGGGGAAGTCCTGAAACCTAGAGTCATATAAAAGAGCCCAGTCTCCTTCGTGGAAGACTCTGCTTTTAATGAGAGCATCATGCCATTTAGCCCTTTGCTGCTGTATCAAGGCAGTGTGTTGAAGTGCATAGAGCCTAATTTCATCCAGCTCATTGATCTGTTGTAGTCGATTATTTTATGCCTCAGTTAAGTCTAAACCAACTTCTTGTGTTGTTCGTAATGTCTGGATTTCAAATTATATAGGAAAGATAGGTTGTTTTCCGAACATTAGCTGATAAGGTGAGTGACCAATGGTGCTTCTCCATGTTGTTCTATAAGCCCACAGTGCTTCAGGTAGTCTGGCATCCCAATCGCGTCCATGTGATGCAACTGTTTTTGTTAGAATTGTTTCTATTATCTTGTTGTTTCTTTCTACTTGCCCATTGGCTTGTGGGTGATATGGGATGGTAATTTTATGCTGAACATGATAATTGTTGAGTGTTGCCGCTATTCTGTTCCTAGCAAATTGTAGCTCTCCATCTATAATTATCTCTCTAGGGAGGCCATAGTGCACAACTAGATGGAGTAGGAACTGTATAACAGATTCTTCTGTAGCTCTGGGCAAGGCCTCTGCTTCAACCCACTTGGTGACGTATTTTGTTGCCACCAAAATGTATGTTTTTTGGTTTGATGGTGGGTTGATTGGTCCCACAAAATCAAGAGCCCAATGCTGAAATGGTTTGATGACTAACTGTGGTTTCAAAGGCATCTCATCCGAGTGACTAGGGCATCCCGCTCTCTGGCAACTATCACATGCTTGGACAAATTTCTTTGCATCTTTAAAAATTGTAGGCCAATAATACCCTGTGTAATACTTTATGTGCAGTCTTGCAATCAACAAAATATCCACCACATGGTTGGTCATGGCATGCTTTCAATATATCAAAAAATTCATCTTGTCGAACGCATCTCCTGATTTGCATGTCTGCCCCTGTGTGAAACAAATAGCCTCCAATCCAGGAAAATCTGGTACTTCGCTGAACAATCTGTTTTCGCTCGTTAGCGGTTAGATGCTTTGGTAACTTGCCTACTGCTAGGTAATTGGCGACATCAGCATACCAGGGTGTTTGAACAGCAACGAAAAAGAGATGCTCATCTGGAAATTGATCTTCAACTGTTGCTGCATCGACTGGTTTTGGCATTCTTGAGAGGAAATCAGCTACCGGGTTTTCTTTCCCGGGTCGATCCTTGATTGTAATATCAAATTTCTGCAATAAAATCAACCATCTAGTTATTCTGCCATTTGTGATAGGATTGTTTTCTAAATATTTTATAGCAGAATGATTTGTGTACAAGATAACATGATATCTAGTGATGTAAAGTCTGAATTTATTGACAGCATGTATAACATCTAGAAATTCTTTTTCAGTGATAGTATAACTTAATTCAGCAGGGGATAGATTTTTACTAATGTAATAAATTGCATATGGTTTTCTATCCTCCTCCTATCCAAGGACCACTCCAATGGTTGTATCTGAGGCATCAGATGATATTTGGAATGGCAAATCCCAATTTGGTCCCAGAAGGACTAGGGCTGTAGATACGAGCTTCTTCAGATTGTTGAAGGCATGTTCACAATTTTCTGTCCAAAGGAAATCAATATTACCAGTTAGTGCATACAATGGTGCCACAATACGTGAATAATGTTCTATAAATCTTCTGTAGTAAGCAGAGAATGCAAGAAAGCTACGTACCTCTATTTGAGTAATAGGAGTAGGAATAAGCAAAATTATTTAGATTTTGGCTGGATCTACCCGAATGCCAGCTGCTGAAATAGAGTGTCCTAAAATAAGTCCTTCTGTCATCATCATGTAACATTTTTCATGGCTTAAACAAAGCCTGGTAGCTATGAAACGTTGTAGGACTTTTTCTAGTGTCTCCAATGCTGGATCAAACTCATCTCCTTATGGAGTAAAGTCATCCTTATATACTTCCAGTCCTTCATTTATTAGATCTGCAAAAATGCTAAGGATAGTCCTTTGGAATGTGGCAGGTACATTACATAAACCAAAAGGTAAAACTCGGTAGGCGAATGTTCCCCAAGGACAAGTAAAAGTAGTTTTGTTCTGATCTTCAGGGGCAATATGTATTTGATTATACCCACTGAAGGATCGAGAAAAGAAAAGAATTTCTTCCCTGCCAAAGTGTCGAATACTTGATCGATGAATGGGAGAGGAAAGTGATATTTCTCCGTTGCCTTATTTAGCTCCCTGTAGTCCACACAGATTCTCCACTTCCCATTCTTTTTCGGCACCACCACAAGTGACTGAGACCCACTTACTATCAGAGATAGGGTAGATGAAGTTAACATCTAAAAGTTTTTGAAGCTCAGCTTTTACTACTTCTTTTAGATGAGGATTTAGTCTTCTCTGAGGCTATCTAACAGGTCTTGCATCATTTTCTATGTAGATGTGGTGTGTACACAATTGAGGGTCAATTCCTTTCATATTAGGGTAATCCCATGCAAATGCTTCTTTATATTTTCCTAAGATATGGATGAGTTTTATTTCTTGTTCGGGTGTAAGGTCGGCGTTAATGTTTAAGGTCTTTCCAGGTTAAATTTCCACAATTTTACTATGTGCAACTGAAGTGACAGGGATTGTGTGATCATGTGCATCTTCCAGAGGTTGCCCTTCTACTTCGTTATCAAATGCTGCTTTTATCATATGACACTGGGTATGAGATGTGAGTTTAGTTTGACTAATGAAATTACTGATGGCATCATCTTTTGTTTGGTCTTTGAACTCTAGTGCTTCTTGTATAGTTAATGGCGATCTAATGTTGTCAATAAGATATGATATAGGGTCCTATTAGTTTTAACTATTGTGATGCTTGGTTGAGCTGGGGATATAGTACTAAATTCTTGATATCCGCCCCCTTGGTTATGATCATTTTCCCTTGGCGACAGCCGATATAGGCATCAGCGGTAGAGAGCCAAGGTCTCCCTAAGATCAATGGATGTCCATCAAGTCGGGTTTTAGGGTTTATTATCAGAATATCACTTGGGTATTCCCAAGAGTCAACCGAGACCATGACATCATGTAGTATGCCTTCCGGCCTAACCACGGACCGATCAGCCAATTCTAGCAGAGTTGAAGTGGGTTCTGCGGATGTAATACCTAGCTTTTGGCAAGTAGCAGTTGTCGATATATTGATTGCAGCTCCAAGATCAACTAAGGCATTTTTTAGGGTTTGACCATAAATTTGAACAGTTACTATTGGGTTACTTGGGTCTTCATACTTAATAGGTGTTTCCTTTCCTGATAATAAGTCAGATAAAGTACCAACTACTTGAACTCTTGGATTATCTATTATATTCCTTTTCGGTCTTTTTATGCACAATTCTTTAATAGTTTTTGCGTATATCGGGATGTCTTGAATGGCCTAAAGGAATGGAATTTTTATGTACAAATTTTGTAATTCTCCCATAATGTCAAAATTAGGTCGTTGTATAGGTCGAGGTATGACTAAATGTTCTGGGAACGGGGGAGAGGATGTGGTTGCTTGATTATGAGTTTGTTTTCTATTAACATCCTCCTCTTGTGACAGGTGTTCTCTAGGTAACTGATCTTCAATCTGAACTATTTTATTTCCCTCTGTTTGGATAATACACCCAGATATTAGCTGAAGATCATTACACTCCCTCAGACCAGGTCCTTCTGGTGTTTCTAAAATTTGGAGTGCTTGGACCAGTCTATTATTTGGATTGGGATTGGGCTGGGCTGGGAATTGGGGTCTCAAATTAGATTCTGGGTTTTGCAGTAAAGCTGGAAGTGTAGGTTGAGGGAAAAGAATATTTCCTACTGGCTGCTGTGTTGGTCTCTGCTAGTTAGTCTACCAAAATGAACCTTCTGAAGTGGGGGGAGTCCATTGTGGTGAGTATAGGTTGTTTCACCAGTATGGTCGGGGATAAGGAGGACTCGACCAACCAGATTGGCTTGTCGGATTTAGCCACCGGTTTGCAGAAGGACATGACTGTGATGACCAGTTTGGAAATGGGAGCTGAAACTGACTTTGCCATGTATTATACTATTGATTATTGTACTGCGGATACTGAAAAGAAGACGCTGGGTCTGAAAACATACCAGTCTGTCGCGGCTGCCACTGACAACGCTGGTTGAGTAAATATATTATCTCTGGTTCTTCTTCTACTTCCTTATATATTTGTTTCAGTGCAGGCAATGAGGGACAACTTTCTATAGAGTGATCCCTTGTACAGATAGCGCATGTTTGGATTGTATCTAGTGGACACTCCTTATGGCTATGCTTGTTCCTGCACCTGGGGCAGAAGATTGCCAAATTCTCTTCTGCCTCCATTTGTTTCTGCTTGGCCTGCAAAACGTCCAATTGTGTAGTTAGTGTTCCTAATATATCAGTTTTAAAATTTTCAAATAAATTCCCAATTTCCACACGCGTTACTCCTTCTGATGGAATTTTGTTTTCTCTTGCAAACCAATCATGTTCTGCTGGTTTGATTCGTGTACTGCCTCTCGAACTCCTGATACATAAATCAATTATGTCAGCAAAACTTTCCTGATAAATATCCCCTTTCCCCATAATGTTTAATGTTTCAATCCATTGTTCTTTCATGCCCCTTATTAATGTCGTCTTCAACACGTTATTAGGCAAAGGTAGCGATGCATAGCGAGATTTTTGTAGATTATACTGGAAACGTTCCACATATTCTTCTAATGTTTTGTTTGGTCTAGATATCATCTGAAATATTTCATCTTTTAGTTCTCTAGACCTGCAGTAGTCTTGATATTTTTTCAAAAGGATTCTTTCATTTGTTCCCAGTTATTTATAACCCCACCACCTAATCCCATAAACCATCTTAAAGAAACCCCTTTTAGAGTAGAGAGGAACAATTTTAGTTTCTAGGGGTCAGTGGTGTAATCATATCCCCTACATAGTACATCAAATTCAAATAAAAATGCATCCGGGTCCTCCGATGTAAGTCCGTGAAATGTAGGGATGTGTTGAAGGGGAATTGCTTTCTCAGGGGAATTTGCTGCAGAATCCACTATGGGGTATTGTAATGTAGAGGTTTGAGTGTTTGGCAGATTTTGAGCCATTGGGTCAAATATATGCCAGTAACCTTCCAGAATATCTAAAAGGGTATTCGTAGGTTGAGGAGGAATGTCTTTAACAGGAACAATTTTAATTGCACTTCCTCTATCTGGGATTTCTATCTGAGCGGATTCTTCAATACTAATTTTTACCGCACTCCCTTTGTCTGGGCTATTCAATGGCTGAGTTATTCTAAGAGGAGATCTCGGCTCCCCAGTTTCCC
>APFE031621634.1:0-16301 GCA_000404065.3 Pinus taeda
TTTGGATTCGGTATGGTTCTGCCTGCTGTGTTTTTCTATTCGACTTATCGTATCCTGAAGCTTCTTGATATGGTCGGAATGTCCGGTAACCTTACTCTCGAGATTGACTATTTTTGGTTAAAATCATCGGAACAGCTAGTAATCATATTCCCAAGATCAATCAATTTTTTGCTGAAATTGGTCATTGTCATCGACGACATTGAACGGGTTTGTGGGGTGTATATTTGTCCGTTAGTTTAAGCTTTCTTCCTTAATTTGAATTTTTTTCAAATATAATAATATAATATTTTTTTAATTATATACTTATATTATAA
Organism: Pinus taeda; assembly: GCA_000404065.3. Taxonomy (NCBI): domain Eukaryota; kingdom Viridiplantae; phylum Streptophyta; class Pinopsida; order Pinales; family Pinaceae; genus Pinus; species Pinus taeda. The sequence continues at coordinate 315 of APFE031621634.1, forward strand.
TTAATAAATAAACTATATAAAAAATGTATATAAATTATATATCATATATAATTATAACAACCATATATATATATAAATTACAATCGATTAATCTGCGGTGAAGAAAAAAATGAGGTCGACGTGATGACACAGGACGTGGATGTTGGAATAGGAATTGACAGGTGGAGGTGCCGGTGGATGATTGATAGACGGAGGTGCGGTTCAGCAATTGACGTGGGTCGAAAGGATGGTTTGGCATTTGGAGTGGCTTGGATTCGGTGTGAAATTGTTGAGGGTAATGCAACGTGAAGGGAATTGATGCAGCGATAGTGAGGAGCACGGGTGGACACGAGGGTGTGGACAGTCGATGTAGTGGCAGCGAGGAGCACGAGTGAACACGGGGGTGTGGACAGCCGATGTAGTGATAGCGAGGAGCAGGATGAGCACGAGGGAGTGGACACAGGGGTCAACGTACAAATAAACGTGGATAGTGAGCGGTGAATGACAAGGCTGTGCAGCGATTTGCCGAAGACCAAGCTGCTCTGATACCACATGCGACAGACAAACCAACAATATTCATCAAAATATATATTTTATTAATAATGAATTTGAATTGATGATTTATAGGATGAGAGGCCCGAGCTTAAATTTCCCACTGTAGATCACCTGGTAATGCAATGTACTAAAGCAAAACACTTGATCTACTTCTACAACAATTGAGCGGAAGCTTAATCGAACATGAGCAACATCAAGCATGAACAAATATAACTGAGAATCAGAAGTAATCAACCATAACACAAAAGATATATCACTAGGGAAAGCACTAGCCTAAAACCCCAACTCTGTATTATGATACAAGTGGAAATCTTGTTCAAGTTACAAAAAGAATTAGCTCTCAAGCTATCCTGATCTCTCTGCACTCAAACAATACTTCTCACAGACTCAATAGGCATAGAATATATCTTCCTCAAGCCCTCTAAGCCTCCTATTTCCTTGCGCAGTTTTGGTTGGGGTCCAATGATATCACATGTGTGAATTGGCCTCATCACACTCACTGTAACCTCAGGTCCAATTGCGCAATCCATAAGGAATAATATTCCTTCTACATGCAAGGAATATTCACCAAGGAATATCCTAGCAACTGATAGTACACTGTCCCCCCATCTGATCTCAACTGGGTCTTTGACTGAGCTGAAATGCATGAGTTATCCATGAGTGAATAATCAATTATCTGAAATACAGTAGTTACATGCATGCAAGCATTAACTAACTGAACTCTCATTAATTTAACAAACTGTTAAATTAATCTAACTGGACTTGACTAAGTTAAACTAAGTCAACTGATTACAACTTAATATTACAACTCATCCTTATCTCTTTAACTGAAGGTTAAATTCCTCGATTAATGGAGAAACTGTTGCATGTCCTCACATAGACTTCAAGTTTGATTTTCCTTATCTAATTAACTCAAGATGAATTAACTAATTAATTTTTAAACTGCTGTTGATATCAAATTTGAATTTTACTTCCTATGTTTAGTCCAGGGACTGGCTAAAATAAGAAAGGATCCCGAAATGCTATTTTTAGAAAAGCTATTTTTAGCACTTTCACTTTTCACCCATTGTAGCTAAGATCTCCAATGGCTAAATTGCTATTTATAGCTCGGCTATTTATAGCAGTGCTAATTTTTAGCAATTTCTATTTTTAGCATTTCTTGTTGCACACTTTTCAACACTCCCTCTCAACAAGAAAGGCTTCCTTTCGAACTCGATCCTGTACCTTCGGAATGTTCTACATGCAACACTTCTACCAAGTGTGGTTGCTCCAGTAACTCTCAAAACAAAAAACTCCCAATTGACCTCTCTGTTGGGCTAGAAACATACTCTGATGCTGAAGCTCTACCTACTGCTGACAAGTGCTCCCTCTTTGAATTCTGAGCTGCTGCAACTCTCCATGCATCTCTCACGGCTGCAGCCTCCTAGCTCTACACAGTCCTGGGACTTCTGCATTGTAGCTCCCTTTGTCGCTCCATCTGCATCTATCTCTACCCAATCAGTTAGTCCTGCTACTCCTCATCGGGGCTCTTGTAGCAAGGTCGAATGAAAGAGGTTGGGACCTCAAGGATCCTGCCCCTCCTCCTTGGGATGATCACTCCACATTGCACCACCTCCTACTTGGAGGTATGGCTGCATGTGATCCCTCTACCAGTGAGAAACCTTGGGTAACAAACCTTGCCTTGTGTTTCTCAACACTGCCATCACCTGCCTGCTTTACCTTGTAAAGCCATTTGGAACTAACCACTGACTTGTCCTCAGGTCTAGGGACAACATCCCACACACTGTTCTATATGATAGAATCGTACTCTTCTACCATTGCATCAACCCAGACCAGTTGCTGCACTGCCTCCTGAAAAGAAGAAGGTTTGGTTGCTACACACTCCCCAACAAGGGCCATGTAGCCAGTGTATCTCTCAGGAGATCTCCTCTGTCTGCGCTGAGAGGATGGCTGCCCCGCATTCTCTCTCGCATCCTGCATCAATCTGTCAGCTTCCCGTGAGTGTTTCCACCCGTCTCTGGAAGACTCTCCAGGAGTGGCGGTCTCCACTACTGGATCCTTTTCAAGTGGCTGATCCACATCATTAGGAGGCTCCTCCTCCTTTGAAACTAAAAGTTCCTCATCGCCATGCAACTTGAGCTCCCTCTCAAGTGACACTTGCATGGCTCTTTGCTTGTCGAACTTCAGATCCTTGCGCACTATGGTCCTCTTACTGGCAAGCGATCCTTTGACTGGCAGGCATAAACACACGATAGTTGTGGGGTGTATCTGTGTACCCCACAAGTATCCCCAACTTAGCTATTGGGTCTAGCTTATTCTGAGCATCTTTGGTCACATGACAGAAAACTGGTGATCCAAAGATGCGGAAGTGACTCACATCTGGTCGCTTCCTTGAAAAAGCCTCCATAGGTGTCTTCATCCCCAAAATACGATGAGGATTTCTGTTCTGAAGATACACTGCTGTATTGCATGCCTCAGCCCACAGATGAATTGGTAGGCTTTGGTCATGCAACATCGCTCGAGCTGCTCCCACAATAGATCTGTTCTTCCTTTCGGCCACCCCATTCTGTTGTGGGTTATGAGGTGCGGTCAGTTTCCATTTAATTCCTTCTGCTGCACAAAAGTCTCTAAACTGCTGGGAAACATACTCTCCACCATTGTCGCTACGCAAGGCTTTTACTTTCTTCCCAGATTCTTTCTCTGCCGAGACTTTAAACTCACAAAACCTCAAGAAGGTCTAATCCTTCTTTTGCATAAAGTAGATCCACATCTACGAGAAAAATCATCAATGAAAATAACATAGTACCTTTGTTTAGTGGTGGAGGCTGTAGAGAATGGTCCACATGCGTCTGAGTGAACTCGCTCTAGGATTGCTCCAGCTATACTATCCTGATCCTGAAAGGAAGCTTTCGCATACTTACCTAGTGTGCATCCTTTGCATGCGTCTGTTTGCTCCAGTTTTCTTTTGGGTAAGCCGGTAGAAATTTGCTGCATGATCTTCAAGGCCTCGTGATGCAAGTGGTCCAGTCTCCTATGCCATAGCTCGCCAACATCTTGGCTTTGCACCACCTCTGCTTTGGAACTCAGTGCAACACAGTCATCTCCCTCCAGTTTGTAGAGATTCTTTACTCGAATCCCTATTCGCTTGGTCTGTCTAGTGCCGATATGGCTCAGAAACACTTTTCCTTTACTAAAGACTACATCATAGCCTTTATCTTCTAGCATAGCAACAGATACAAGATTCTTTTTCAAACCTTGGTACGTATTTAACAACAGATAGGGTGAGAGGAGCACCATACTCCCTCTGAAACACAAATGTACCTTCACCTGAGACACAATACTTTCCATCATCGTCCATCTCGATCCGCATCTGGAGATCCTTCTCCTCCAATGTACTTAAAAGAAGATTCTTGTCACCCGACATGTGGAAAGAAGCTCCACTGTCCTGGTACCAAACACATCCCACCATGGATGAAACCATGCATGCGATAAGCGAGAAATCCAACTCAAATTGTGAAGCTAGTGCATCACCATCAGATCCCTTTGAGGAACCCTTCTTGGATTTCTTCTGTGGACAATTCATAGCATAATGGCCCACTTCATGATAGTGAAAGCATTGCACCTTCGACTTGTCAACCTTCTTCCCACCATGAGAAGATTTGGATTGGGACGCCTTACCTTTCCCTTTCTTAGCTTTACTTTCTAAAGCTAGATTTTCTTCATCATCTTGTTTTGATGAAGATCCATCCCTGGTGCTCCGCCTTATCTCCTCCTGCATTAGGTCCGACCAAAGTTGTTCCCAATCTGGCAGTTTCTCTCTTCCATTAACCGAGTCCTGGTAGCTATGCGAGCTCTTTGGAAGACCGAGGAGTGCTAGACTCACCATGTCGTCATCAGCAGTCACGACCCCTACACTTGCAAGCTCATCCTTGCAGGTGGTGAGCTTGTTCAGGAACGTAGAGATTGTGTCGCCCTTTTCGCACTTGATCTTGCGAAGTTTGTCCTTCAACGCCGGCTTCCTCTGATCGCTGCTATTCTGATAAAGATCTTTCAATGTTTTCTACATCGAAAATGGAGTCTCCTTCCCGTGGAGGCTCGAGACAATGTGATCTCGAACACCCTCCAAGAGGATTCTCCTTGCTTTAGCCACACACTTTTTCCATTCCACCAGTTGAGTAGCATCAGTCGGCTTTTGGACTTCTTGATCAATGAAATCCTTAAGGCCGTTATCTTCCAATACTGCCTCCATGCGATCCTTCCAGGCTATATAATTCGAACTGCTATCAAGGGCATATTCGATTCTTAAACCACTGAACACCATCGGTGGAATAGATGTGATAAGAACTCAATTCAATATTCAAAAACCAAACTTCGTACTTCTCCTGCTTATATATTGTTCTTCCTTGATCACCTTTGCTCCGATACCATGTAGAAATTTCCCACTGTAGATCACCTGGTAATGCAATGTACTAAAGCAAAACACTAGATCTACTTGATAAAACTGTGGATTCTCCGGTCAATTATTCAAAAGATTCAAGCCACAAAAATCTGAAATCCATAGATCTACTTCTACAACAATTGAGTAGAAGTTTAATCGAACATGAGAAACATCAAGCATGAACAAATATAACTGAGAATGAGAAGTAATCAACCATAACACAGAAGATATATCACTGGGGAAAACCCCAACTCTGTATTATCATGCAAGTGGAAATCTTGTTCAAGTTACAAAAAGAATTAGCTCTCAAGCTATCGTGATCTCTCTACACTCAAACAATACTGCTCACATACTTAATAGACATAGAATATATCTTCCTCAAGCCCTCCAAGCCTCCTATTTCCTTGCGCAGTTTTGGTTGGGGTCCAATGATATCACATGTGTGAATTGGCCTCATCACACACACTGTAACCTCAGGTCCAACTGCGGAATCCATAAGGAATAATATTCCTTCTACATGCAAGGAATATTCGCCAAGGAATATCCTAGCAACTGATAGTACATTGTCCCTCCATCTGAGCTCAGCTGGGTCTCTGACTGAACTGGCATGCATGAGTTATCCATGAGTGAATACTCAGTTATCTGAAATACAATAGTTACATACATGCAAGCATTAACGAACTGAATTCTCATTAATTTAACAAACTGTTAAATTAATCTAACTGGACTTGACTAAGTTAAACTAAGTCAACTTATTACAACTCAATATTACAACTCATCCTTATCTCTTTAACTGAAGGTTAAATTCCTCAATTAATGGAGAAATTGTTGCATGTCCTCAAATAGACTTCAAGTTTGATTTTCCTTAACTAATTAACTCAAGATGAATCAATTAATTAATTTTCAAACTACTGTTGATATCAAATTCGAATTTTACTTCCTATGTTTAGTCCAGGGACTTACTAAAATAAGAAGGGATCCCGAAATGCTATTTTTAGCACTTACACTTTTCATCCATTGTAGCTAAGAACTCCAATGGTTGAACTGCTATTTATAGCCCGCCCATTTATAGCAGTGATATTTTTAGCAATTTCTATTTTCAGCATTTCTTGTTGCACACTTTTCAACAATGACAAGGATGTGCAGCGATTTGCCGAAGACGAAGCTACTTTGATACCACATGCGACAGACAAACCAACAATATTCATCAAAATATATATTTTATTAATAATGAATTTGAATTGATGATTTACAGGATGAGAGGCATGCGCTTAAATACAACCCTACGTACCTCTTGGTGAATGGGCATGATCTTTGATCATGCACTATGCCCTAATTAACTAAAAATACTTAATTTATATAACACAAATTGGGCAAGTAGTTTGGTGGATAGGAAAAGTACCTCTAGGCACTGCTTCATCGTTGGGTAAGGGATGGTTTCTTGGTGCAGCAGGAAGCAGAAGTCAGTAGCACTAAGCTCCGCAAAAGCAGAGTATATGGCAGCGAGCACAACTATGTGTTAAGCTATATGGCTTCAGAAGTTGCTAGTAAGTTTGTTTAGGCAGAGGATAGAGGCGACCAGTGTCTACTGCGATAATCATAGTTGCGTCAAGTTGTCTGAGAATCCAAAGCTTCATGACTGGTCGAAACACATAGATATTCGGTGTCATTTCATTAGAGATTGTGTGCAGCTTGGAGCGGTCCAACTACAATATGTTCCCACAGATGAGCAGGTTGTAGATATACTTACAAAATCTCTAGGGAGAGCTAAGTTCGTCTATTTCAGAGAAAAGATGGGTATGGTGGAGAACCCATTTCAGTAGTAGGGGCAAAGTATTTCAGACGCTTCTCAGTTGCAGTAGTTGTAGCAACAACAGTTCAGAGGGAGTTGCAGTGCAAATGCAGAGTTGGCAACAGTATGGCAGTGTCAGCAGTAGCACAGAGGCAACATCAGAGTTGTGGAGTGATTGGTGGGTAGTGGCAGGCAGTCACAATGGCTAGAAATCAGTAGCCTGATAGAGGGTGATAGTAGATATAGAGACAAGGTGTTGTAGTAGTGCAACATTAGAACACCTTCCTTGCTAAGAGGGAGTTTTAGTTTTTGTAGCATCAGAGGTGTTCTAGTCTCGAAATTTTGTGGAGAGATTAACACACAGGAGTTCTCCATAACCCATAAATCATTTAAGGAAATTCCACCTAGAAGTGTCTCAATTAGATTATATATTTCATAGGTCTAAATTTAGGAAAAGTGGTTAATTAATTAGTATTAATTAAAAAAGGTGTGAATCATCTAGAAACTCACATGGATCGATTCAAATATAATCTCAACCATCGATTATGTTTTAATCTTGGCCGTTGAAGTCCCAACTGAAGATTGTAAGAGGAGGTTGGCAGGTAGATGGAGAACACACCAATGTAGATATTTAGTTGCCCAGGCAGTTCAATTTTCCCAATAACAGAGATCCAACAGTGATTTAGCAGTGGAGATTGAGCTAGAGGGTGAGTAGCAGGTGGTAGAGGAGTTCAGTAGCATCCGGAGGATAGGTTTCTAGTTTTGGAGGGTACCTTGTAGAGAGGCAACAATAGGCATAGAGGATCTACGTAGAGGCGTGCGTAAGCATTCGTGGAGGCAGTTCAAATAATAGATTTGGGAAGTCGTTTCAAAGTTCCGGAGAAAGGAAAATTTTGCAGAGGTCGGAGAAACGTTTCTAGAGATAGTGGCAAGCTGAAGAGGCAGTTCAGGGTGAGATCCAGGCAACATGAATTTGTTCCTACGCAGAGGGCGATGCAGGGCATTTCGTGGAGGGGTTTTAGAGGCCAGCCTTCAGTGCTAGATTGCTTGTGCGGTGAGGAAAATTCCTCACTAGATTTTTGCTAGTATTACTTTCAGATTGGATTGCCAGTAGGGCATCCAAATTATTGTACTCAGATTGTTGTTGTTGCATAATTAAAAAACCCTCATATTGCTGCATTGATTTTCCCACATTGGGTTTTTCCGGGTACTTTTGTCCAAAATAACTATGTCAATTTTGTGTGTGCTAGCATATTTCTTAGTTCCTATTTTTGCTTCTGCAATATTTTATTTGGTGAAAAAATTGCAGCGTGAATATTTCATTATATTGCTGTAAACAAAATAAATTGCATAATCAATTTATCAGTTAGGAGACATATTTCCAGCTACTGCATTTCAAGGAAATTTCATAGTTTCCCCTTTGGAACCCCTCCTAGATTGAGTGGTAATATGTCCAGAGGATTGAACAACTCTAATACCAAATGTTATGAACAAAGTCCATATATGCAACAACATACTCAAAATATTTGAAATATGTAAATACTCATTATAGGACAAGTAGTGTATTTGTATAGAAATGTACAAAAGATATGAGATGATGATGAGAATGTTACCAATGAGGGCTCGCTTATATACCTAGGTAGGTGCACCTTGATGAATGGTCATGTCCTTAGAGACATACCTCTTCTATACTAATCACCAATTACTATATATATATATAACATTGTCCACATGTTGTACATGCTCTTCCCCAATTTTTTTGTAGATTAGTATGTAAAACAAAAATAATAGCACAAACTCTCTAAGGAAGGGTTTGAAATATATAATTCATCAAGCTTTGAAATATGAAGGTGAATTTGTAAGTTCAATGGCATAACCGAAATCTCATAATGACCTTCATGTGTTTTGAAGGCTATTTTGGGATGTCTTTTTGCCTCATTTTGATTTGATGATATCTAGAATGAAGATCCAACATAGTAAAAGAAATTGCTCCATGGATTTCATCTAATAATTCATCAATGGCAGGAATATAAAACTTATCTTTGATTGTCATTTTGTTGAGCTGTTTGTAATCTGGACACTTATTTTAGAATTTTTCCACGAACCCAACACCTGGTACTTAATTCCAAGCAATTAGTTATTGAATAAATACACAACCAAATTCCTAACCAAAATATTTAGCGGAAGCAAAATTATTTGATCTTAATAACAACTAGACACAAATTTCTACCCAACAAATCGATTCATCATTAAAATGACTAAGAACTTACTTGGGCTCCTGTCTTGGGATAATGGCACAACTGAGGAATTAAATATACAACAATAAACCTAGAGTTATCTAGCTAATCAATTCCTAGATCTGTACTTTCTTCTTCCTCGACTTGTTTGGATCTGTCTCCCTCACTGTTCCTTGCACCTTCCTTGGACCCGTCAAACTAGAGTATCACACTCCTCCTCCTGAGGTTAGTGCCACTATTGTGTCTTAGCCTCAACACGTAGGATCAATTTATAACTTTCCTAAGCCAAGATTGATGGCCAAAACTACCTCGTCAAGTTAACTGAACATAAGAGACTTTACTTTAGTTTGCTGTTGATAATATCGGCGATATTCGAAAATATCGCGATATTTTCGGTAAAACGATATATCGCCGAGAAAATATCACGATATTTTCAAAATATCGGCAAATATCGGAAAATATCGGCAAAATATCGCGACATTTTGAAAATATCGGCAAAATATCGGCTATATTTAAAAATTTGAAAAAATTATTTTTTATGCTTGCCGATATTTGCCGATATTTTCGCCGATATTGCCAATAAGATATTTTATGGACCCTCGCCGATATTATCAACACTGCTTTAGTTAACTATCCTATCTTTAGCTTTCTTTACTTTAACTCAAGTACAAGTCATAAATTTAGCTTGTTTTACATGCACATCTCATCCATGTCACATCCAACACATGTACATGCATGGAACTCACTTGCACACTCTACGTGTCGCATGCAAGCTCCTAGAGAGGCAAAACAAGGTCCTTCTAGTCAATACACATGGCTAGAAGACTTTTAAAAGGTACAGAAGTACTTGCCCGAGCTAGAAAAATCAACACTCCCTCTTAGCGAGGGAGGTACTTCTGGAAGAATCTACTTGGATTTGTCTCCAACACCACCACGTCATTTGTTGCTGTAGCTGCCCCCTCTGAACTGGAAGACTTCTCTGCTACCTGATTCAGAATCTGAGTTGAAGACGTATTCTTTCCAACCATGCTCTTAGGAGAGTTGGTATAAAATGAATAATCCAAGTTTTCAATCCTCTGACCAGAGAAATGAATAGTGCAACCCCTAACTGCATGCAAACCATGTGCAAGGACACACACTGAACTTCCCTTTTGGCCTCCAAAACTTTGAAAATACAAAGGTCAAGTTTGACTGGAGTGTTAAGAGACAAACTGAAATGAGCAATGAGATTATGTAGATGTCCTTGAAACTGTCACCTTGTACTTCGATTGTTGAATCAAGATCAAATGTGGAGATATATTGCATGCATGGAATCTGGATAGCAATTACACAGTGGTTCAATGCCAAGTATGGGACATGTGGCATTGTTCATACCATATCTTTGGTTTTGATGACTTTGAGGAGATCTTTTTTAGGAGGCCCACAATCATATCACTGAATGTATATGCCAAAACCCAAAGTGCTATACAAAGTGTTTGGATGGAGTCTAGACTGTTGGACTTGACACAACGATGTTTCTTATGCGTGTGACTTGGTATGAGTCTTGGGTTTTATACCATGGTATTTTGCTGTTTTGTTTTTCATCAAAAACTTTAGGGATAGAACACCTGTACAGACATCACTTTATTGATTAACCACGTCATTCATTCATTTTGCAGCTAGGTACTATTGGGCTCCAGTGGTGCTTGGCATTGATGAACACAATATTTGCTGAAAGTTACTTTAATTTATCAACCAAAGAGGAGAGGACCTTCAAAGCATGGGCACTGTATATGCAATCATAGTGATTCCCTAATTTGGAGATGCTAAATTGATGGATTTGGGGTGGGGGGGCATGAGTTAACGGTTTCTTAACATGACTGCTCTAACCCACAGGGCTATGATACTTGGCTTCCTCGACTCCACCAAGAAGATAATAACCAACATGGATAAACCCAAAACCTCCCAGGCAACTCTGACAAATGTAACCCATAGGACTCTGATTCTTGGCTCTATGATACTTGGCTTCCTTGATTCCACCAAGAAGTTAATAACCAACATGGATAAACCCAAGACCTCCCAGGCAACTCTGACAAATGTAGACCATAGGACTCTGATTCTTGCCTCAGTTGAGCAGCCTTAGAATTCTTGTTGTTTGTTCTGCATGTTTGTTTATCCATGCACAGGAATGTGTTTTCTAGTTTCTTTTCATCTAGCAGTATAGCATTTTGTATATCACAATATATATTGATGTGATGGTGCTTTCTTGTTATTAGTATGCAATCCTTACACTAAATACAGCCTTGGATCTGATTCACATCATGTTGCTATGGGTTCTACAATGCTTCTTATTTCTATTGTGTAAAATTTCACTGAAAATTTTTACCAGTTCAAGGTCTTCATCAAGGTTTCACTTTTTTAATCTGGACAGGTCAGATTGAAGTTTGGTCAACAGGTCTCCAATTTATTTGCAATAATGATAGCTCTGCAGTTCCATCTTTTATTTTACTGTTCAAGACCACTTCCAAATATTTTTGCTCTGGCTATAGGTATGTTCTGTCTGAAATTGTTCACATTTCTACAAATAATATTTTGATTATGCTATACTTGTTGCTAAATCACTTCTGGCAGGATTATTAGGAACAGAATCCAGTGGATTAGAATTTACTAGTATCCATATTTCTTTTCTTTAATTCATAAATGTTAATTTTCTAACCCCAGCAATCTGGCTAATTATTTCCTAGCAGATTATTACTCAGATCTACTGAATCAAAAGCATGGCTGAGGGTTTAGCACGTAAAAAAATAGATAACAGTAGAAACAAACATTAACCAATCTCAAACACATACACACATAATTTCTAACGTTCAAAATCTCCTATTTCATTAACAAAAACCTATGCCATACAAGGGCTCCCTTACTAGGATAATGGCCGTATGAGGAAAAACACATACAACAGAAACCTGGAAATGATCCAACTGATCAAACCCTCTGTGGAGCTTGCTTGGCTGATTTGAATCCTTCTCCATTGCTGCCCTTTGCACTTTTGCTCGAACCCTGCACACTTGGATGAATGTCCTTCTCCACCTGATCACTGAGATCTCACTATCCCAGTGTGCCTTGTGCTCACTAGATGTGTCTTCTCCCTCAACATAGCCTTCCTTTTATAAGTTTGTGTTATTGATTGAATCCACAATCTTAATCTCTAAAGCGATTGACAGTTGAGATTAGATCTCAACATCATTTGATACCAACGGTTGAGATTCATCTAATTCACTAATGCAAATAACCTTTGTATTTAATTAGATTAACTCACATTATCTTATGAAAGTCAATTACTTTAAGGTGACTTCCCCATGTCTAGACACATATATAGGACAATCGAACCAGGAGGTGCAGAAAGTGTTGATTTTGGGTAGCATCGGATGTGCTCTAGCTCCGAAATTTTGTGGAGGGGCTAGAATACATGAGATCTCCAAAACCCAGAAATCGTTCGGAGAAATTCCACCCGGATGAGGAGTTATTAAAATAATTAATATTTTTAGTGGATTCCTAAGTCTAAACTTAGGAAAAAAAACTATTAATGGGTATTAATAAGAATATGGGTAAGAAACTTCTAAGTGGCAAGGATCAAGTTTGTTTTAATCTTAGCCGTTGATTAGGGACTTAATCTCGGTTGTTGATTCATCAACATGAAAAATATAAGAGGAGGCTTGAGGGTCAGTTGGAGAGACACTTGAGAGATCAGTCAGTTCGATTTTTCTAGTGCGAGGTTTGCTGAGAACATTGAACAAGTGATCTGTTGCGGTGAGAGGGGCAGTTCGGTAGAGGGACTTAGTCCAAGGCCGAGAATACACAGTAGAGAGGCAGAGAAGCACCGTGAGAGCTCTGACACAGTGACGCAGAGGGAGAGCTCTGACGTAGTGACACAGTGTTGTAGTGACGCAGTGACATAGAGGGAGAGCTCTGATGCAGTGACACAGAGGGAGAGCTATGACGTAGTGTCACCGTGATGCAGCTCCTAGAGGAGGTGACGCAGTTCCAACGCAGAGCTTGGAGCAGCCATTGCTACCCAGCACTAGGAACAACGCAGTCAACTGTGGGGTTTGTTCATTTGTCTCTGGATAGAGGTACTTCTGCCGGGTTTATTCTCTGTTGGGTGAGCCAGATTTGGCACCCTAGTTGTATTTAGAAATCTGTTTAATAATACAAAGTTCAAATGCTCTATATGCTGCACCGGTTTTCCCGCATTGGGTTTTTCCGAGGACATTTGTCCAAAAATAATGGTGTTCCTTGTATATTTGTCTCGTTCTATTTTCAGATCACGATCTGTATGTATGTGTAGTCTGAAATAGTGTTTTCATCGTTGTTTAAATAAGTAAATAACTTGTTGAATGTAAAAAAAAGTAGGAGATGGTAAACCAATGATTGCAGTAGGATTTCTGATGTGTAGATTCATAAATTTTCACATGGTATCAAAGGATTGCAAATCATAGGAGACTGAAGACACCAGCTGAGAGTTCCAGAGAATTTGCTGCAAAGAGGCAGCTGCCCCAAGTGACAACGTTGTTCTAGAGCCAAAGACACAGAGGGAGAGTGACGCAGTGTAGAAGAGGTGACGCAGTAGTTGAGAGGAGCCCACGTAGTAACCGCGTCAGATGTCTAGGCCAACACAAAAGCAGAGAGGGGAAGATCAGGCTCACGTAGAGCCATGTCAGCTTTCTGGACTAGGAAGGAGTGATGTAGTGGCTAGGAGGAGCTGATCTAGCTCACGCAGTGATTGCACAGAGCCAGAGGAGCTCAGATTCTTTAGTTGCCAGGGTTGAGGGAGCAGAGCAGATTAGATCTGAAGAGCTGGTGGGACGCTGTTGCTGTTGGTGTAGAACAATGTCCGTGGAGAAAGAACCGAGGTAGGGGGAGTCACTGCCTTAATAGATTTCTAGCCAAAGAAATCTAGATCCGGGTTCCAGCAGCAAAGGAGGATTGGAAAGGAGTGATTCGACATTTGGCTAGAGGATTTCCGTGAAACAAATCAAGACTTAGAGGGAGTCTAGAGTAGCTTGTTCCTTAGAGAATTTCTAGCGCCAAAGAAATCCAGATCCTAGTTTTGCTGGGGCAGCAACGAAAGAGGGAGAAGAGAACCAGTTCGACAGTCATTTGACCAAAGATGGCCGTCGATGATGATTGTGCCATGAGTGCTCATGCGCCTCTCGAGAAGAGGTGGGGTGACATGGAGTTGTAGTCGAGAGGACTGCATGGTAGGGGCAGGATTCTTGACGTGCCCAAAATCTTGGATCACGTACGACTATGGGAGCCCTTAACGACAGTAGAAAAATGATGGGTGTCGGTTGGAGCTGTTGACCCTGCCGCCTACACCTACCTACAAGTCAGTGAGAAAAGCCTTCAACCCCACAAGGTGTGGTTGGTGGCAGGGAATTCAGAGAAGGGGCTGTCACACTAATCCCAACTCTTTCCGTTTGAGCTATCTCCTAGGTTAGCTAAGGGGGGTGGTCCCTAATGAACAGTTAAGCTAAAAACAAAGATATGAGTTTCTAGGAGAATTGTTAGAGTTAAATAGATTATTTATTTAAGATTTATAAGCAAACCTGATATGAGCAATAGCCATAAACACATAAGATAAGCATCAAGTACATAAACAACCAGTGCCTTCAAAGCATTGCTCTCTAAGAAATGAAATTTTTTTATTTTATTTTTATTTTTTTATTTTGCTTAGAATGAAGTCAAATGCTTTCAAATGAAAGAATAAAATATGTGATAATTTTTCAAGATAGAAAATAAGCAAAGGGCTCAGGAAACCCCCTCTTAAGTAAATCTTTTGATGTCTTATGAGATTGTTGGCTTGAACAACTTGTGGGACCTTTGATATCGTTGGAGGTGACCATTCCAACCGAAGAAGTCCTCACACTCCAATAGAGTTGGCAACCTATCCCTTGAAAACACAAAAATGCTTGCAAACCAATTGTTAGTGCAAAAGCGACTTGGCATATAGAGACCAAGTTGAGCTTGTCATTCAACCGAGAATGACAAGCTACAACAAGAGTACAAAATATACCAAGCCCAAAGGAGATTTGAGATAGCTGCATATCTCTCCTCCCTAGACAATAATGCCCTCAGGCAAATGCACAAAGAAAAACAACTAGATAGCAAATGTAAGATCAAATGAATAATAACATCAAACGACACAGGTATACCTCATCAACCAAAGAGTGCACCACAAGAGAAGCCAGTAACCCCAAAGACTTTTATTTATTTTTATGAAAGATGAGTACGAAATCCAGCAGAGTCTCCGCAAGCCCAACAGCTCCTTCTATGATGTTCAAATGAGAGCTCAAGACTCATATAAATAAGAAAATGGGAGATGATCCCAAGGCAAATTCCAATGACAAGTGTAACAATGGCGAAGATCTCAATGCTTCAACGAATTTCCAAGTGGCTGCTTGACTGCTGTAGGTGGCAGCCTTGACTGCTGGACTGTCCATCGAATATCTCTTTAAGCTGCCAACGTATCCCCTTAACTGATATACGCATTACTTTGATTAGATAAATGTGAAACTTAGTGGGAGTAAGTAGGAAAAATATCCCACTCAACTGGCTGTTAACCCAAGCATATGAAACAGTGATAAACACGTGTTACATTTGGCTGTCTATAGGCTGGAGTAGACTGCTGCGTATAAACTTCCTTTGGCTGGCAGTAACATATCCCTGCTGATCCCATTGGCTGATACGTATGTGAGTGGGAGACAAGTGGGAGTAAGTGGGGGACAAGAACTGTCCCATGTGGCAGTTCTGTCCTACTCAAACCTTTCCAAATCCGTGAAATAAATGATGCACAAACTGCTGCGTATAAACCTCTTTGCTCCATGAGTTTTAGTGGGGGACAAGTGGGAGACAAAGTCTGTCCCATTTGGCAGTTTTGTCCCCACGCAAACCTTTCCAAATCCGTGAAATTAAAACTGATTTTCTGATAATTCGTTGGCCTTTTTTGA
>APFE031621635.1:17182-33193 GCA_000404065.3 Pinus taeda
ATTTAAAAATATTTTTTTTAAAACCACACACCATCACAATTGAGAAAACAATTTACATTATCAATATAAATAAAAAAATAAAAAAGAAATGAAGACATCATTGGTCATTGGTTATTTAGT
The DNA here is from genome assembly GCA_000404065.3 of Pinus taeda. NCBI lineage: Eukaryota > Viridiplantae > Streptophyta > Pinopsida > Pinales > Pinaceae > Pinus > Pinus taeda. The sequence continues at coordinate 17,303 of APFE031621635.1, forward strand.
TTGGGTAGTATCAATGCAAAGTCTAAAATTCATATATATCCCTTTAAATGTGAAAACAAAACTTTCTTGACAAAATAAATAAATATGTCTGTGTCTTTGTTTGAGCCTCTGAGCTCATTTGGATTAGCTGCCAACTGTAACCAAAAACAATAAATTGCATTTTTATTTGTTTAATGGAAAATATTAAATCACCATGATAAGGAACTGTCAAGCTTTTTGTTTGGTTCCAGCCATACTTCTTTTAATGATTAATCAACAATTAGCATCCTCTTTCCCACTGTAACAAAAATGAAAATACTCATTCGAAAATGATTAAATCATCAATTACAATGTTTATTTCATTCTATATTTAAATCTAGATTTATCCATATTCATGATGGGAGTAATCATGACCTCTTAATTATAATATCGCTTCATTTAATGAAAAAAAAAAAAAAAATCACTTATCCTCATGGTGTTGAGGATAGCTTATTAGATTGCATGCGTATGTAATTTTGAAAATAATGGTTATGTTTTCTTTTAAGTTTCCTTTCTGATTTCCTTTCATAATTTCTTGCCTAAAGATGTATACACATCATAATCTTCATCTCACCAATTTTGTACGCATCATAGAATTCTCTTCGACCATTGACTTTGAGTTGGTTGATGCATTAATATTTGTTAGTATGTGAAATATTATATAAATACTACCAGGTCATCTTTCATGCATTCTCCAATCCATTAAATCTGGAAAAAAGTTGATCATTACAAAGCTCTGGTCAGCTGCAATCTATATAAAACGTTCTGCCCACTACTACCTTGAAACTTATCGGTGAACATCAGGCTCTAGAAATATATAAATAGACTAACTCCAAGCATTTCCATTCCATTCAAAAAGTTCATGCAGGAGGCTTTCTGCAGATTTCAAGTGACCTTGCTGCTTCATGAGTCTTTTAGATAATCTGAGACATACCGTTAATAGTCTTGACTCTCCATTGACAGCAATTGATCGAATCTCCAGTCCAGTCAATAGAGCTTCGCTGCTTCTTGTCGAGTAAGGAATGGTGGTGGGGAGGCCTATACCTAAATATTTATATGGAGGGCGAACTGCAGTTGCCGAGATTCTTTAGTTGCCGTGGGTTATTTTAGCTGCCGAGATTCTTCAGCTGAGCAAGGTTTTTTTTTTAATTACCACGCCAGAAAATCTATAAATAATTTTCAAACCGTTCTAGTTTGTATTCAATGTCATTCAACACTTATTAGTAATGTTCGTCTTTATACCAACCAAAAGACTCCATTAATCTATGTCAAATAACAGGCATAATAAGATAATTAAAACAATTAATCTGTAAACACTATCCATATTAAAAAAAACAACTAATATGATCCTGTAATTTTTGGTTTGTTCATTGTTGCTACAAAGCTTCTTGGGCCATGGAGGTACGTCGTTGTGACTTGTTTATGCTTCGATGATAGCAAAGGGTTTCATAGTTTAGTGTAAAATGATGGTTATTAAATTTGCTGATGTAAAATTTGAGAAGTTTTCATTGTTTTGCTAGAAGTTTAGAATTTATCGATGAAAGAGGAATATAACTAACAAAATCACATTTACCAACACATTTGATGTACATGTTGAGAAATAGCAACAATCAAGTTAATTTGTCTTTGAATTAAAAGCTGAATTAAAATCAAATTCTATTGTCATAGCAATTTGTAAATATTTAATTAAGTTTAATTAACTTAGGAATTTCTAGTTGGAAGTCTTTCTGTAGTTATGTATATGTTCTCCCTATATTTTAGAGGTCTCATATGAGTTTAAATTGAGATGGAAAATAGATCACCCAGTGCACTGAGTTAAGTTAAGTTAAATTAATTCCAAACTATTTGAGGAACTAATAGAGAGTTAATAGTCAGTTGGTGCACTAGTGCGTCCACAAGTGTTACTCTAGTTAATTGAAGATTCCCTATTCAAAAACTCTAGTGCGTCCACAAGTGTTACTCTAGTTAACTGAAGATTCCCTATTCAAAAACTCATGCATGTCGATTTTAAGAAAGTCCTAGTTAAGACTAGAGTACAAGGACATTGTACTATATCAGTTGTATTATTTACTAGAGTGTAAATATCATGCATGCATCAGAGATTGATCCTATGTTTAGATTCTGCAGTTTTGGAAGCATGAATTCCCTTTAAATATGGGATATTCATCTTAGGATTTATGCAAGAGATCAGGGGCTTGGACAGTTGTAGAATTGGCTAAGTGTTGGCCAGGAGCTAGCGTGTGAGCTAAGAGAGTTGAGCATACTTGTGTAGAATTGTTCTAGTAAGAAAATGCTTTGTATCTTCACTCATATTTTTTATATATGCAATACAGATAGCAAGGTTTTAAGCAGTGGATTTTGCCAGATACATCTTGTGTTATGTGCCATTGATTTATCTTCTCTTTTTTTTTCTTATTGTTTTCATCTATCTATTAGCTTCCGCTGGTTGAAAGTAGAAGTAAATTCTTGTCTTGTTCTTTAGTACATTGCATGAGCTTGTGAATCTATAGGATTTTTTACATGGTATCAGAGTTGAGAATAGTATACTAGAGGAGATTTCAAAGTTTTGAATTTTGGGTTACAGGTGAAATTTGAATTTGCAATACATACTTTAGGATCGACAGATAGTGTTCTACGGTTTGCTGCTTGAGTATGCCTTGGAAGGCAACTCGGATTTTATAGGCTGAGGGATAGAATGGAGACTGTGCTAGAGGATAATAGCTTGAAGGAATTCGTTGATCAAGAAATTCCTAAGCCAACAACATCGGATGCACAAGATTTGGCTAAATGGAGGAAGTTTGTGGCAAAGGCCAGGCGGATAATGCTTGAGGGAGTTCGAATCCATATTTTCTTGACTCTCCATGACAAGGAAACTCAGTATGTTATGTGGAAAAAATTAACGTTCTTGTATCAGAACAACAGTGAACAAAGGATATTGACACTCAAGGAAAAACCTTGAAAAATCAAAATGGAGAAAGGAGAGATGATTCCAAAATAATTAACCAAGTTCACTCAATGTTGTGATGAACTTGGAAGTGTTGGAATCAAGGTTTCCGAGGATGATATGGTGAATCTTGCTCTTCTAAAACTCCCAAAGAGTTGGCATAGTTATTAGGACTTTATCAATGATTGGGAGAAGCTGCCATATTGGGAACGACTGTGATCGGATTTGATGCAGGAGGAGATAAGGGAGAACACCAGGGATTGCTCTTCATCAAAATTTGATGATGAAAAGAACTGCGCCTTAGTGATTAAGGCGAAGAAGGGGAAAGGGAAAGCTTCCTATTCCAAATTGGATTCTTATCATGGAGGTAAGAAGAAAGACATGATGAAAGTTAATTGCTTTCATTGTCATGTGTTAAAATTGGCAACTAGGGACAAACTCCATGTGGGTTAGTTTATTTATGGAAGCTGATATTTTTATTAAATCTCTCTAGTCGAGAGGTCTAGGATTGATCTAAAGATCATCCGATTCCGATAAGTATTTATGGAGATATGAATTTATTTTGATTATGGAATTATTATCAAGCCGACCAGCAACTTATGTAGGCTCAAGAAGCCCAAACATCATGTCTATTCAACCTATACGTTTTTGGTATAAACAGAAGAGGACTTCAAGTCATTTCTACACACACTTGGATCTCTTCCTCTCTCTACTTTTCTTTGGGTTTTAGTAGGAGGAGAGATCCTAAGGAAAAGCTGGAAAAGCCTAAAAATCCAGAACTGCCAGAAAAGTTGAAAAAGCCGGAACTGCCAGAAAAGCTAGAATAGTCGGAGAAGCTGGAGATATTGAAAAAGCCGGAAAAGATGGAAAAGTCGGAAATGCCAGAAATGTCGAAACTGCCGGAAAATCCGGAACTGCTGGAAAAGTCGGTACTACCGGGAACTGCCCAAACAGCCGGAGCATCTGTCTCCGAAGGAAGGCAACATGATGTATGAGATCATGGGAAGCATAATAAGCAATATGATGATATGAGCATGGGAAGTATAATGATGCATGATGATATGAGCATGGGCAGCATAATGATGAATGAAATCATGAGCATGGGCAACTTGATGATGAATAAGACCATGGAAAATGCAACATGATGAGCAGCATGAAGATGAGAGCATTTCAGTCATCAAGGTTCAACACATGTGACAGTACAGCAAGGTGTCACACGGTAATTTGCAATAAATAGACGAGATGCAGCACTATGATAGGTGAACAAGTCACCTTAGAGAATCAGTTGAAGAAATATGTCTTCAACTGATCTCATGCCGATATCAAAATTCAAAATGATTGACTTCTATTGTAACTGTACTATCTCTCTCACTTTCTCTGCTGAACTTTGAAGAACATAAAAGAAGAATTGATCAAGGGTTTCCCCACATTAGGGTTTGTCCCTGGCTAACGCCACATCTTGTGTCCTCTTGTCTTGGCTTGTCTTCTGCAATTTATATTTATGTTCTATCTGCAGTTTATTTTAACGCTGATGTGATTGCTAACTGTGAAAATTTAAATAAATTTCTCTAGCGTAGAACATATCTAAAATTAGCATGGTATCAAAGCTTAGGTGAAGAAAATGCACAAGCAAGAGTGAAAGAGCAATCACCAAAGACAATAGGGACAAGACAAAAGGATCAATGGGTTCCACATCTCTCTTCTAAGTTCACAAAGGGTGAAGTCGAAGAAGAACATATTATCAGAATGGCGTAGCGGAAGTTTCTGATGGCCCATCTAAAGATCACTTCATTGGGAAGTTCGGATCTAAGGGTGGAAGGAAAGGTGGATGCCTTGGTTGCAATAAGTTCGGCCATTATGCAAAGGAGTGTCCAAAGGTAATGCAGGTCGTCAAGGAAATGGCCGAATCTTCAAAGAAAGCAAGGAACCCCGAATCTCTTTTATGTATTGGATCGCAAGAAGAACCTGGTGTCCATCTCGGAAATGGAAGTCAAAGGTTTCAAGTTGGCACTCATTGATGGAAAGGTACGTGTTTGAAAATATATTTTTCAAAGATGTTTTTGAGTTCAGGGTTGTATCATGTCCACTGGGGACCATGTCCATTGACTCAGCACCATAGGTCTGTGAGTCAGATGGTGACTAGGATGCTAGAATTCAAAAAGAGCATGAAGGTACATGTCTGAGATGTACCGAAGGAAAATCTTACAAGGGGACCATTCCCCTCATGTAGCAGGTCCATAGGTTTGGAACAACCCATGGAGTTTGAGATTCATGAACAAGGAATCTCATGTACACAAGTGGAAGAAATCCCTCTATGGCTTGAAGCAAAACACCTCGGGCATAGTATGAGAGGACTAATAACTGTTTGATGAAGCTAAGATTCACTAGGAGTGAAACCAATCCAAACCATTACCCAAAGGTTGTGGATGATAGACCTCTCATACCGGCACCTATGTCTGACAGGTGCAGACCCTCTCATTTGTAGAAGACAGAGGGAGTTGGATTTCCAATGTGGAAAGATAAACTGCAAGCCTGTGACTACCTCGAGGATCTTAACTTTCAAGAAGTTATATGGTAGTGATGTGGGACCAGATTTGGGAAATGCCTCTAAGTTTTATAAACTCACTCGCATTGATGTTCTTGGAGAACCTCCGTCTGGACACATGTGTTGCAGTTAGCATGGTGAGCTCATATTTGGTTGAACCTCACTGAATTGGTGCTAAGAATCTTCTAAGATATCTTCGGGGCACAATCTCTCATGGATTGAGATTCACTGCCGGAAATATGAAAATTGCATGATTATTCGAATGCGAACTGTTCAGTGAGTACACATGATGAATACCAGTGTGATTCTCTATGACAACCAGAGGCGGGATTCGATTATTGAGGAATCCCGTATTCGAGGATTGCTCCAGCACATAGACATTATATACTGCCTTATTTTGGATATGGTAAGTCGATGAGCAAGGAGAATCCATCGCATTAAGATGATGTACAAGTCAATACACATTGTTAGAGCCCTAGGGAAAGATCAAATTTGTGATTGTCCCGAACGACTTGGAGTCATCGAGAGAACCTTGTACAAGGGTCCTGAATGTTGCATACATTGAGTTCTAGGAGCTCTGGGGGCTTGCGATTCTTACTAGAGTAACATACGACCACAGGGTGACTCACCCTCCCCTGGTGGTGCACACTGGGACAAGATGATTCGCTCTCTTGTGGGACAGGATGATTCGCTCTCCTGTGAACAGGATGATTTGCTCTCCTATGAAATAAGATGACTCGCTCTCTTGTGGGACAAGATGATTTGTTGTCTTGTGGTACAAGATGATTCGCTCTCTTGTGTAGTAGGATGATTAGTTCTCCTGTGAGGTCTGGATGATGTGTTCTCCATGACAATTATGTAGCAGGATGATTAGTTCTCCTGTGAGGTCTGGATGATGTGTTCTCCATGACGATTATGTAGCAGGATGATTAGTTCTCTTGTGAGCTCTAGATGATGTGTTATCCATGATGATTATGTAGCAGGATAATTAGCTCCCCTGTGAGGCCTGGATGATGTGTTCTCCATGGCGATTGTGTAGCAGGATGATTAGTTCTCCTATGAGGACAGGATTGATTAATTTCTCCTGCCGAGGCATCCTACCCATGTAGTCTGGGACTCATGGGAAGTACCTCTCATCTGATCAATAAGTAGGGAAATGAGGATAGGGACCATAGTAGTACTAATGGACGCATCGTTGTATCTACTGTACTCCCTATGCTAGGACAACCTTCATTGATATAGGATCAACGATACTGGTCTGGGACCAGTGGTAGGAGTTGTACCTACTATGACGTTGACTTCGGGTCGGTTGAGAATGGTATGGGACCAGTGGTACATACTCTGAGACTGACTTAGGGTCAGTGGAGCACTGGTTTGGGACTAGTGGTAGGAGTTGTACCTACTATGACGCTGACTTCGGGTCAGTTGAGACTGGTCTGGGACCAGTGAGAGTGGTACATGCTATGATGTTGACTTCGGGTCGGTTGAGACTGGTCTAGGACTAGTGGTACACTCTCTATGACTGATGATACTGGTCTGGGACCAGTAGTAGGAGTGGTACCTACTATGACGCTGACTTTAGGTCGGTTGAGACTTGTCTGGGACCAGTGGTATGCAATCTGACACTAACTTCGGGTCAGTGGAGAATGGTATGAGACATTTTCGATTAATTCTTCTTCTTCATAGTTCAGCAGAGCTAAGTTGAGCAGAGCAGAGCCAGCAGAGCTGAGCAAAGTTGAGCAGATCATAGCTAGCAGAGCCGAGCTGAGTAGAGCAGAGCTGAGTAGAGCAAAGCAGAGCTAATAGAGCGAGCAGAGCTGAGCAAAGCATAGCAGAGCAGAGCCAGTAAAGCAGAGTAGAGCCAACAGAGCTGAGCAAAGCCAGCAGAGTTGAGCAGAGTAGAGTAGAGCCAACAGAGCTGGGAAGAGCCAACAAAGTAGAGTAGAGCCAACAGAGCTGAGCATAGTAGAGCAGAGCCAACAGAGCTAAGGAGAGCTGAGGAGAGCTGAGGAGAGCTGAGCAGAGCTGGGTAGAGTAGTGCAGGGCACTGATGGTATAGATAGTACAGCTGGACATATGGATCAGCGGATGGAGTTCTCCTGTTTGGTTAATTTAGTGTGTCATAAATTGCTAGATTAATTTGTCAATCCGGGATTCGTAAGCTGACGAAGTGTGGCGCACTATATGTGCAAGATAACCTATTTCTTACTTTTGTCGTCTTTTATTTTTATTTTGTTTTGGGGGTTTTTATCTTGGTTTATGAAATTCCAATTCCTAAGTTTCTAGAAGGCAAGTATGGTTATAAGTTTTAAGGCAATTATGTCCTTTGTAAAGATTCCCAAAACTTAACACTTCAGAAAATAGACTATAGTGAAAAATAACACTTGAATCAAAAATGAAAAGATGCTACTAATTAAAACAAGTAATTCATGAACCACTGATTATGAAACTATCATCTTTGCTACTGTCTAAATTAAGAAAACTAATTTAAGCTATTGCACTCAAGGAAATCAAAGATTGCAAAGAAAGTAAAACTAGAATCAAATTACATCATCCATATTCCAATCCCTCGCCAGTAGTCTCGCTATGGCTTTCGAAGGTAACTGTAAATGAAATGAGCAATTCAATTATCTAATTACAGAAAAGTAAATTAAAATTATATCACAACATCCATATTTCATCCCTTGCCAGTAGTCTCGCTATGGATTTCGGAGGTAATTGTCAATGAGATGAGCAATTCAATTATCTAATTGCAAAAAAGGAAACTAAAATCAATTCACAGCATTCATATTTCAATCCCTTGCCAGTAGTCTCGCTATGGATTTCGGAGGTAACTGTCAATGAAATGAGCAAGTTGATTTTTAACTAATCAAAGCAAATTGAACAAAACTAAACTCAACAAAACAAAACTGGAATTAAAAGAAACTAGGAAAATAAAATCAGCAGAGGATCAATTCCATATCACTAGTCATTATGAAATTTATATGCAAATGCCAGGGCTGCCTACTCTATCTTGAAACCTGCACATACTAATCAGCGTTAAACAAAACTTATAAAATCATGAACGAAAGTGGCATGTTAGAAATATATACACAAATGAATAATTATAAAACATATGCAGTAAAAACAAAGGAACGATGCATAAAGACTATATAACAACGAAGGAAATGAAACCTCGGTGTGTAGGGGCCCTCTGCAACCTCGGCCAACAAGTTATCAACTCAAAATCACGTTCACGCAAACATGGAAAACGGAGTCTTCATATATATATATATAATATATATATATATATATATCTCAAAACAGAGTTACAGCAATAAGCTAGTGTCACAGCACAGTGGTTCTTAACAACGAAAATTACATATCAAAAGCTAGCTATTATGCGTATTAGAACACGTTATTTGTAACAGAGGCTTCATAACTGTCTTTTTGGAAAAACTTCATGAACAGAGGACACGTGAAGAACCACGTCCACGGATTTAGCAGTATGGTCATTGGGATTACGCAATCTTATTGAAAGCGGTTGTTGGATCCACATCGTGGTCAGCCTACAGATGTCAGCGTGCTTCCAAAGATCTAGAAACGGTCACAAAAATCTTCACGTGGTCGAAAATGGAGTCCTGTTGTTGTAGGACTTTCCCGTTTGACCACCGCTTGACCACCTTTGACCACGGTCTTCTTTGCCGAATCCAGCTGGACCAATGGGACCTGACCCATGTCCATGACATTTCCAACGTGCCCATGTGACTCGATTTTCCTAATGACACCTGCAATGTAGACTTTAACAAAAACATCAGCGGAAAGTTGAACCAGCTGCAGAAAGTGACAAGATTCCGCAGCTCATAAGCAAAAATCTAGTTCAAACAACAACACAAAGACATAGTCAAGAAACCACTTTAAATGCTCTTTTATAACTAATATGCAATGATATTGATGGCTTAGGAGGCTCAGGTGAATGGAAAGAAGCTAGAAAAATGTGTAGGACAGATGCAAGTTTGGGGCTCAACATACCCCCACTGTGAAGGTGTTGCATGTCCTCATGCAACCAAAATTTTGACTATCCCCCTGATCAAATCATATGTTATGAAGCTTCTGCCAGTACATCCATCCCTGTTCTTATCTTTCTTGGTGCTGCTAACATCCTGGGCTTCTTCATCAAGCATCTGAATTTGAGATTGATCAGTGCTCTACTTATCTTCTTACACTTTTTCTTTAATTTCTTGTTCTTTTTCTGCCAGAGCTAGAAATGTAGCATGATATTATCATGAATGATCTTATCCAGTCTACTATGCTCCTTTAATGCTTCATTTTCATGTTTAATATGTCTATTTAGGACCTCTAACTCAAAAAAAAAAAATTGTTTCAATGACTTGATTTGAGCGTCTTGTGCTGGATGAGGTGCTTGGACCTCTGGCTCTCTTTTCCAAGGATTCTATATAATCATACATCTCCTGCTGATTCGGGTCTATCTCAGGTGAAGTTTTCCTTGGGCTGACCCCAAAGTCCTGACTGATTTCGAAGTCTGGCCGAGAAGGACTTATATTAACATCTGGAGGACTAGTTTCAATGTTTGACTGAGAATGAGGTGGACTATGGCCAGTTGGAGGTTGTTCCGGTGTGCCTCCCCCTAAGTCAATAAAATGGGGTCCTTTTTTTTGTGCTTTCCTCCACTTTCCCTTAAGCCTGGTGCTTCTTCTTAAATGTTGTGGGCTAGTCTCCTCTTCCTCAATACTCTGTTTTTCTTTTTCTTTCTTCCTGGCTGCAGCTGATTGTCCTTAGAGGTGAGTTAGCCTTTCAGACAGTGGTTGGTAGTCCTCTTCTAAGGAAGGTTCTGGTGATTGGTAAACATCCTCTATGTCTTTCTTCCCTTTCAATTTCTTTCGCTTTTTATCCTTGGTTCTTTCCAGTTTCTCTTCTTGATCAACTTCTTTGGTTTTGCTAATAGGAGGGTTTTGAATCCTTACACTAGTTTCCCTTTTCCTACTCTTCCTTACTATACTGCTCTCGGGCACTTCAGGTGGATCTTGAAAATAATTTCTCACTAAAAACCGTTCCCAGTAACCCTTTTTTTCTTCAATTGGTCTTCAATTAAAATCTTCACCAGCCCGTGATGATATAAATTGGGTTCTATGTCCTCTATGTTATTTTGGACTGTTGTGCACATCTTTTTCAAGCTCAGCAATAAAAACTAAGGCAGGTTTAGGTTTGATTCTCTAAGAAGTTCATCAATAGTCGAGTATGATACATATACATTGCTCCAAAATGGCCCTCACACGTAATGAACTTTTGAATAACCAACAGTAAACTGGTCCATTTCTCTTCTAAGGCATGAACAGGAATTCCTCTTTTGAATATAGTCACATCCATACTTGGGTTACATAGGATCACTCTCCAAGCTTTCTCGTCAATGCTCTTGTTCTTGAACCAGCGTTCACCTTCTTGAGGGAGTTTTGTAGCAGCTGCTATGGATGCCTCGGTCACTGTAAACTTGAGGTTCCCAATTTCCACCTCCAGGCCATTGAAAGACCTCGCAAAAGCTTTTGTAACCTCCTTATTGTAGCCTTTGAAATTTTGAATAAACCGAAGCCATCTTGCCTTTTTCAATATGTTCTTTACTTGCGGGTATCCTTCCATAAATTTGGACCCTTCTGGTTCTGCCCTTAACGACCGACCCATTCTTTCCCTCTGTTCTATAATTCGTCTGCGTGAGAAGGTTTTAGTGGAGGTGAGACGGCTGGAATAGCGGGAATGAACAGGGTTTATGGAGAAAACCAGTGACTGTAAGTGGAAAACAGAGGACAGGTAGCGGAAGTGAATTCTCGGAATGGAGTGAAGACTTATGTAAATGAGGTGGTAATATAGTCGTGGCTTCAATACAATAGTGGGGGAGTGACGACAATTTTTTTTTTAAATGGACGGTTGTGGAGTAGACATAAACACATTCATGAAATAATTGCGGAATTTATGTGATGGAGGAGAACCATAATCAAATCAACCACGTCTCGTAATTATAGGTGGAGTGTGAGAATGCTTCAAAACTTGAGTTAAATCCGAGAATTAATCATGAGGCCGTTGGAAAAATAAATGCATGGCTTATGGAAGAATGTCGTGGAATGGTTATGGAGAATATCACGCCAATCATTGCATATAGTGGCGCTTTGTGATTTAATAAGTATGCAAAAATGTGTTTTGAATGCCATTTGAAAGAAATTTTTACTCATACCTTGGAATGTTTGCCACTTGTTGTCCATAACCTTTGATCCACTGCCTTGTTGATGCCTTTAGGTGCCCCATGTCTTCATAATATGTCCTCGATCATACCTGCATTTGATTTTTATATTTTTTTTGCCTATCATCTAAGTGCCAATGTTAAATGATAGGGTGCTAGTTGTGGAAATACAACTAGTTGCGGAATCAGCTAGCAGCTGCGGAAACTGACTCTAGCTGCGAAACTGACTCAATAATCTTATAACTGAATGCGATGGATAAATGATGACTGAATGAATGAAAATGGTCATAAAAACTTTTATTGGTGGAATGAGATGAGATGAATGGAAATGGAGTGGAATGAAATGAAGTGGAGTGGAATGAAAATGAGAGAAAAAGAGAGATTTTTTTTTTGGAAAATATAGGGTGTCAGGAGTTCCTGATTTTCGCCTTGTATTTTCTGTATAAGATTGCCAATTAGTGATTGGTTTTTAGGCTTATACATTTTTATTTTTATTTTTTTGGAAAACAAAAAAAGAACAAAAACTAGGCTGGTGGAGAAGAAGGATTCTTCTTCACCAGCCTTATTGCAGAACTATCTTGAAAGATTTTGACAAATTCCTCTTTTGAGAGTGGCTTATGATAGATCTTTAATCAGTGGCTATTCACAATAAGAGGAGTTTGATGTTCATCAATGGTTTTGATTCTTACCGCTCCATTGCTAAAGACTTTGTCAATCTCATATGGCCCAAGCCAATGAGTCTGAAATTTGCATTTGAAGTCTTTAAACTTGGAATCAAATAGCAATGCCCAGTCTCTTTTTTGAAACTTTTTCTCTTTGATGTATTTTTCATGCCACTTAGCTCTTTGATATTGAACTAGATCAGTTCTTAGGATCGCCTCTTGTCTGATCTCATCTAGCTCATTCAACTACTCCATTCTATGCTTTTGGGCTTCTGATATATCCATCCCCAACTGAACTGCCATCTTAAAGGTTTTGATTTGGAACTCAATGGGGAACAAGACTTCTTTCCCATAAACAAGTTTATAGGGAGAATGTCCTGTTGTATTTCTCCATGTAGTTCTGTAGGCCCACAAGGCTTCAGGAAGCCTTTCTGCCCAATCTCTTCTGTGTAGATGAACAGTTTTGGTGATGATATTTTCAAGAACATTGTTTGTAGACTCCACTTGACCATTTTCTTGTGGATGGTAAGGAGTAGATCTTCTGTGCTTGATTTTGTATTCTTCCATCAGCTTCTCCACCAGGTTGGATGTGAATTACTTCCCTGATCTATCACAATTTCTCTTAGAACACCAAAGCGAGTAAAACTATCCTCATAAATAAAATTAACAACTGAATTTTCAGTAGCAGAACTAACGCTTTGGCTTATACCAATTTAGTGACATAATCAGTACATACCAATATATACTTCTTTTGCTTAGATGGCGGATTAATAGGTCCAATGAAATCTAAAACCCATTTTTCAAAGCGTTCAATGAGTACCTGTGGTTGCAATGGCATTTCATTTGAAAGGGTAGGTTTCCCTACTCTTTAGCAGTTGGTGCACCTTTTGACATATTGTTTTGCATCTTTAAAGAGGGAAGGCCAAAAATATCCTAAAGAGAGGATTTTATACGTAGGCAATGATACAAGTCACAATATGAGAGAAAATGTACTTTATTCAATATGATGAATCTCAATACATCAATGAGGCCAATGTCCCATGTTACCACTCGTATCAATCTAGAAGGTTTAGTGCATGCAAGAGGAGCAATTCAATGTACCAATTCACTTTGAGAGAAATGATCATTTTGCAAATGTAAGTTTGTTCAGCAAGCCAAACTTAACAAACGCAAGGTGATAAGCATCATAATTTGAAAATAGTACAGTTCATTCATGGAAATCTATACTTTGACATCTTCAATTTAGGCTGAAGGTACGACATGCATGTAACCAGATCCAGTTCAATTTGAGTACATGCAAGTGATTATTCAACGTATAAAAGGAAGAGATTTTGGTGTGTGCATTAAGTGTTTTCAGCATGTAAGTGCCAAATACTCCAGCGACATGCATTCCTATTTCTGACATACATCTAATTTTTGGCATTTATACTCGTAACTATTTAGAAGGATTACTATTTTTAGTAGCTCTCACAATTGTGTAAATCTAGCCATTTATTCACTTATTTTTTCTAATAATGTCCACTTCTAAGCATTACTATTAGAGAAAGATTCCATTCTTAGGCAAGGTGATTGTTACTCCGAGAGGCCACCACCAATATGCAAGTTCAAATCAGCTTGAAGAATATATTCTCTAATTGAAAATGAATCCACTTTTAACTCGGTCAAATAGGGCATTTCGTACAAGGCAAAGATAGTCAAAGCAACATTTATTTTCAGTATTTCTGAGGTTGCTTAATTAGTGGATAAAGCTTGTGTTTGTATCTAGTTCTTGGGAGCTGATTTAAAGAATTAGTTGTGTTACCTATTCCACAAAAATTGTCTTTAAACATGCATTGCCTAGAGAGTATATTAGGCATGCTTAATCTTCAGTTTTGTGAGGAAAAAAAAACAAAAAAAAAATCTTAAATTGCCTGCATTAGTTAGACTTTTTTTTATATAATTTTCATATAAATAAGGATCACCTAAGTCGAGCACTTCTATAGAAATACTTTGTACATGTTCAAGTCTATAGTCATACTCGGAGATTTCCAGAGTTATCAGCAGTTGTTGAATGGTGCATGTTAAAATTTGTAAAGCTAAATCCCGTGAAAACAGTCTCAACGCAGCTGCACTAAAAGATGAATGAACTATCTAAATCAGATTGAGAATTGCATGGATAGGCGTTGCATATCATCACCTCACAAGCACGCACTTCATTCTAATTCAGGCTCGATTTATTTGTTATTCCAGGGAGTTTAATGCTGCTGTTTAAAGTGATAGTTTGTATGGTTATAAATAAGATGGGTGGTCTTTTGTGAGAAAGAATCGACATCTTAGGCATTGATTTGACGGTATTTAGAGTATTTGTGTTTTTTTTCATTCAAGAAGGTGCTGTGTATTACTGGTTTTCTTTCTAATAAGTTTTCAGTTGTTGGGTATTTTTGTTTGCAATGGGTAAATACCAAAACCACAAAATAAAACACAGAGGCAATGCTCTATTTTCTTTACACCAGGATCTTTTTGCACAGAGGAGTCTCTTTAAAATAATTACAGAGCACAAAGTATTCCACCACCATAAAATTATTTCTATTCATTAAACAAAAACATTTACATATTGGTTTTCTTCATTCATTTCTCCTTCTGCACTGCTGTGCATTCTTTGCATTTCATTTACATTAAAAAAAACATTCATGCACTTCTGTGCGTTCCTCCCCTGCAATACAAAATTTTAATCTCTGTTACATTTTCATTTTACCAACTGTGTGGTTTTTCTTTCTCGCTGCTGCGAACTGAGGTTCACATCCCCGTGTGCAATACTCTTAGCATAGAGTCAACGCACATACAAAAAATATATCATAGGTTCATATGCAATTTAATAAAAACTTACATGCCGTAAATACACCCATACTTCCGTAGAAATTAAATATTACTTGCCTTAAGAAAAAATAAATGCATTACCTAAAAACTATGTCAGTTCTTTAACATAAGGTATGGGCCATAGTTATTACTCCACACATTTAATTTCACCTGACCCGTATGCACCTTCCCTTGCAATCCAACGGTGGAGAAACTTACCTTTAATCGAACGGCGGAGGATGGATATTGGAACACCCTTTCTCACCGTACTTTACACCACCGTGCAACTTTGGTAAATCAACGGACGTAAATGCTGGAGGTCATCGGACGAGTGAAATCAATATCGGAAGGGATGAGTTGACTGAGTGTTACCTTCCGATAAGTGTCAGGTGATGATGTCACGCCTGTCCACATGTCAGCGTCGGAGCACCATCGTACGGAAACAGCTTTATGCCAAAAGCAGTGCGATATCTTCCTGGTGGTTTAGGTTTGCTTCTGGGTGGTTTTGACTTGGTACGACACGGTTTGAATGCTGGCCCGCGCGCACAGCGTTGAAATTATATATTTTCAACACTCCCCTTTAATTTCACCTGCTGGGCATTCGGTCATACCCAGACACTTCCTCAAAAATTCAAAGCTTTTCTGATCCAGTGGCTTT
>APFE031621635.1:46185-57175 GCA_000404065.3 Pinus taeda
ACAATAAATTAATTTATTCTTGTTATTATTGATATTAAATTAAAATTTTGTTTAAATTTTTGTAAATTTCAATATTTATATATTTTAATCGATTATTCATGTAACAATCTAAAACTCAAAAGTTGAGATTGGCTTAGGCTAAAGCACCCCCCAGTCATAAAGTCATAATCAAATTCATAAAGTTCTTAAACAAAGGGCATGTACCATAGGAGGAGGTTAGTCATGGTTATTTGGCACCTTTTACTAGTAAGTCATTGGAAGATCAATATCAAAGAGTACCATATAATCACACTCATCATTGGGTAGCTCTAGAGGCTTGAATCCCCTTGAAATATCAAGTGCTAGTGCACAATGTTATTCATTGATGTGTGAGGGCCCAACGGTCAAAATTTATTGGTGCTCTCACTACTTGTGTCCTTGCCCCCTACCTAGTAGTGGGGCCTAATGTGGTTTGACCCAATGCAGTGAGGTATAGAGGGTGACCCATGTGAGATTTGTAAAAATTTCCTTGAAATGCAGCAATTGGAAATAATTCTTCTAATTGGCTTGATTATGCAATTTATTTTGTTACAAAAAAATAATGAACTAATCACCCTACAATTTCTTCACAATAAAAATGCTGCAAAAATAAATTCTATAATCTGAGAAATATAGAACACACACATAAAAATATGACAGTTATTTTTTGACAAATTTCCCCGAAAAAATCCGATGCAGGAAAACCATTACAGCAAATGAGGCTTTTATTATTATGTAGCAGCATAAATTTTGAGTACAATTTGGATGCTTACTCTAGCAATCTAATCTGAGAGAAATACTGGCAAAATATCTATGAGGCCAATACCTCAACACCACAATTGGTTCTACTACGAAATCTAGTTGATTTGGGCTACACGAAATGGTCGTGAGCCTTCGCGTGGCCTAATTCGCATTGCGTCCAGAACATTGTGAATCTTGCAGCTTTGTTTATTTTTTACCCTGGAAGTGACTCGCTTGGCCTCCTGGAATTTATACTGGCCTCTGGCTAAATTGACTCCTCCTTTGGCTAAATCGAACTCTTCTCTAAAGCCCTTGCACAACTTCCTAAGGAAAATTCATCCCTCTCTTAATTGACTCTTCAAGATCTGGAATCCTCCTTCATAAATCTACTATTGATATCCCTCTTGCTCCTACTTCCTTCTATATCAAATTCTTCTAGTTGAATGCTACTCTCTGTAAAACTAAACTTGCATTCCCTGTATATTTTGCTCCAACCCAATCGCCCTCCTCTTATAATTTCTCGTTGGCTCACCAAAGACCAAGATTAAATATTTGAGTCCATCCATGTGAGGTTTTAGAGAAATCTCACCTTTCTCAATTTATTCCCATTAATTAATCATTTTTCCTAAGTTAGACTTAGAAAAAATTAATGACTGACTAATTAACTTAATTGAGCCATCTCTAGGTGTCTTATCCTGAAACGTTTCTAGGTTCTAGAGTTCTAGTGTTTTTTAGCCTCTCTAACCAAAGTTGAGACTAGAACACTTGTCTAATGCTACCCAACCATCAAAAAATAACAAGATTAGCATGCTAAACAAGTGAGGGAGAACATGAAGAAATATTCTCATATTGCATTGGGATTTGTGCCAATACCTGAGGAGATGTTGTAGGTGCTACATGTCAAGCCACATATTTCAAGTATGCACAATGATACTTATTAACAATTTAATATAATCAATTTTATCCATATCACCAAGAAAAATTCCAAAAGCACATGTGTATATATGTTATCAAAGTGATAGTACTCTACAAAACCCTAGCTAAAAAAATTTGCAAACCCTCGTGCCATGACAATTTTCTCTTCCTATGACGCATGGCACTAGAGGGAGCATATTCCCTCCTACATCCAGATTGTAGTGGATGGCAAAATTCCTAAGCAGCATAATACTACAAATTTGAATTTCTTTGGGTTAGTTATAAATAATGATCAACAAAACTTGCAACATTTTTCCAAGCATGCTAAGAAATGAAGGCTAGGAAGTTGTTTCCCCATGGCAGCAATAGATCCTAAATTTGAATTCTGGTCTACTCACATTGGAGAATATATACAACACGAGTTTGATCATGCCCTCATAGGGAAAGTTTTGGTCATTTGGCCATCTGAAAACTCCCTAACCCAATGCATCCAAAAGAAATGGAAGAAGAAGGGTCACATCATGTTAGAGCTTGGTGCCAAGGGTTTCTTCACCATAATTTTTGCTAGCTTAGAAGATAGGGACAAAGTGTATGAGAATGGACCATACTTCTTTAATTCTACTAGACTTTATCTCAAATTTTGGACTGAATGGTTTGTTCCATCAAGGAATATTGCACGGAAACTCTGCTATGGATCTAAATGTATTCATTACCAAGATAGTTCTAGGAAGATGAGACATTGATTGGAATAGATAATGCCATAGGACATTTTTTCAAAGTGTTAGAGGAAACAAAGAAGGCACGATATATTTCATATGCTCTCATATGCATGTACATGAATATATCTAAGCTTGTTTCAAAATCAATTAACATCTATTTCGAGGATGAGTTGTAGAAGGAGACGTTTGACTATGGACACATTCCATTCAAGTGTATGAGGTGTCACAAGTAGGATAATTTATATCGTGACTTCCCATTAGTAAAGTAGATTGAATCCTTAGAATCAACACCATCTCAATTCAATGATGGGTTTAAAGTGGTTAAGAGGATTTGTCATAACCCTAAGAAGCCCCCTCCATGTTAGAATGCAACAGAGAAGAAGGTAGTGAAAGAGATTCAATTCAATCCTCTTGTAACATTAAACACCTCTAATAACTCGACTCCATATCAACCGACGAATGTTGAAATGAAAGAGCCCAGGGGACCTTCCTTGTATGTAGTGGAACCACAGTGCTCAACTGATTGTAAACCCTTCTCCTTCTAATCTATCACCTCCTAATTCCTTCACTCAACCACCTTTTCCCCTCATTGTGCTCCACATAATTCCTAAGGGGGTTGCAAATCTACCAGACCAGGTGGAGGACAAGGACTTGGGCGCATTCAACTTACCAAAAATTATGAAAGTCTGGAAAGGTAAAGATCCATTCATCCTCTTGGAGCATCAATTTTTCTTATTAGGTCAAGCATATCTAAAGCATAAACATGTAGCATCCAAATCTAATTTGGGATTCGGGTCCTTGGGGTTGGAAGAAAATTCATTGGAAGGTTCAAGAAAGCCACATAGGGAGGAAAGAAGTGGGGTTGTAAAAGAAATTTACAATTGTTGGCCAAATCTAATCATCGTACTCATTACCCACCCTTCAACCAATGAACTTCCCACCCATGCAGCAACCAAACCCTCCCTTTGTCGATCCTACAATATGGAATCCCTGGGCTCTACAGCAATCTTATTTTAATCAGTGGAACCCAAACTGGACAGCTCAGCAAATCCCATTTCCAAACCAATTTCCCCAGTATCAGCAATTTCTCTCCCTACCATCAAATGCTCCATCGAATAACCATACAATGACACCCCAACTGCCTATGCAACTGAACCCCAACCCTAATAATAATAAAGCTCTGCAGGTCATTGATATTCAAAACCAGCCTGTTTTCCCTATGCAATGTAATGATATTCATTTGTGCTCTAGGAGAATAGTTGAACCCATTAAAGAATAGTTGAACCCATTAATTATTTTCAACTCTTAGTAAGCATGTCTTCAGACTAATGGAACGTAATATCAACTAAGTCATAATTCAAACATGTATTCGCGAGGCACGACGAAGCAATAGTCCGTGTTAAAATAAATATTTAATGATATTTATAGTAACACGTGAATTGCAACCCCAAGAGTGCAGATGAACGCAAAGGCCTTTAAAAGTCTCACTGTCCTTCACTGACCGGTGAAATTATTATCATGTTTCATGTTTTCATCCTTAAAAAGATGCACACGCATATCCTGTTTTACTCTAAACATAGTAGAATTGAACATGCATGTATTATTCTCGATATATGATTACATAAAACTCTTTATGTCAATTAATTTTTTCTAAGAGGATGGCTACGAAATTCAATTAACTTACATTGTTGCTGAACAACACACATGTAAAAGACATGAAAATCTCCAAAAATTGCCATTAATGGTAACAGTTAAATGACCCAAGCTCCCATTTAAATTTTACTCAATTTAGGATAAATATGTTGTTGCTGCAACTGTATATTACTATTCTAAGTTAGCGTAACTATTAGAAAACTGGAAAGAAAAACATGAATTGAATTAATTAGCAGCTCACACCTAAGCAAGCTGCACCACAAACTAGAGCGTACACTCTCATATTCAATTAATCAAAGATGAGTCAATAAATACATTTCAAAAGAATAGGGAGGTGAGAACAAACTCCTACAACCTAGGAACTAATCTTAACTTAAGGAGTTAGGTTACAACCACGTAATGATTTCTCCATTAATATAATATAATATTAATTATTTTTCAACTCTCCCCCTTAATGGAGAAAGGATTATCTTCAAGTCCCAACATCCCCCTAGACAATTCAAACATCACTTTCCCAAGAGGCTTTGTAAAAATATCAGCCATATTGTCACATGTTTTATAGTATTCAATAAAAATTTCTTTTGACTGGACTTTTTCTCCAACAAAGTGAAATTGAGCATCTAGTGTTTCTTGTTCTTATGAAACACTGGATTGTTCTCCAACTTAATGGAAGTCTCGTTGTCACAATTGATGATGGTCGCTTCTTTCTGCTCTTCTCCTACATCATGGAGAAGCCTCGTCAACTAGATAGCTCCACATGTCGCTGCGCATACTGCTTTGTACTCGGCTTTAGCTGAAGATAAAGACACAATGCTTTTCTTTTTACTTCTCCATGTTATGACTGTTAGGACCCCATATTGTCTCTCTTTGACATTATATTTTGTCATAATATTACCCTTTTCAACCCATATGTGAAAGTCCTTGCTAGTGTTTTGACTCAATCATTCTAAAGGTATACAGTGACTCTTCTCATTGCTATATGTTTAATTATTTAACACATAATCATGCTATCTTTATAATTGATCTTTGAAGTTGACTGAGTTGCTGAACAATTAAAGAATGATGTGCAGACCGCATTTTTGAAACTGCCTAAAGCTGGTAGGACTATCTTTTGTAGTTGCTGAAATAGCAGGAACAACACGCGAATCTCGAAGCTGA
Organism: Pinus taeda; assembly: GCA_000404065.3. Classification (NCBI taxonomy): domain Eukaryota; kingdom Viridiplantae; phylum Streptophyta; class Pinopsida; order Pinales; family Pinaceae; genus Pinus; species Pinus taeda. The sequence continues at coordinate 51,390 of APFE031621635.1, forward strand.
AACAACAAGAACAGCATGCAAATCTCAAGGAGACAGTTGAGATTTGCGTACCAGATTTGAGAACAACAAAGGAACCTGATCGATCACTGAGGAAGTTGTTACATTGGTTGTAACGTTCATAATCTAAATTACTGTAACAGTGTTCTGTTGACGGGAAACTGATTTCCCTATTTTTGTATAAAGGGTTGAACTAGAATCTATAATGAAAATCTTTTGTAATAGATGTCTCCTCGATAAAGAGGAGACATCTACATTAGAAGAGGGATGAAAAAGCTGTAACACAAGGATTGTAGTTGAAGGAATGAGACTGAATCTTTTTTGTAATATGGTATATTGATGAATGAATAGAGTTTTGCTCTGAGTATCTCATCTTAGTTTCTGTTTCCTGGGGAATCTTGTGAGAAGGCCAGGGCCCACCTTCATCACAAGATTCACCCATTCTCTTTTTGTTGTGTGTTAAGTGTGATTTCTGTTCATACCTTGTTAACAAGTACTGTTTCTGGATGATATTTTACTTTTGCTGAAACTCTGTTTCTCTTTTAATCAATTGATGCTATTTCATGAGTGCCTCACCGGTGATTAGGATTTACAGAGTGAATTGGTGAACTGGATAACAGAGGCAGGTGCTGAATGTTCCTACTATGGGGATAGGGTCCTGATCCTTTGTTACAGAACAACCATTGTTTTCTTTTGTAGATTTTTTCTTTCTGATTAAATATCCATCTCTTATTAGATATCTGCAATAGAGTATAGTTGTTGTAACACAGAGTAAAGATTTAACAGGGTGTGATTTATTTATACTACAACTTTTAGTGCTATTAAAATTGAGTACATATAGTACGTAGTTTCCTTTGAAATAATCAGAGTTTCCCGGGTTGACAATTTATGTGACACTCGACTGTTTAATTAGTAAGAAATTAAAGTGACTAGCATTTTGGTGCCGTTGCTGGGGAAGGCGACCGAAGATTTTAAGAGAATTAATGATTTTCTTTTAGATATACAGGATGCATGAAAGGACGCAGGAAAACTAACCCTACATGCGGCAGGGGCCAAGGCAGAGGAGGAAGGAAAACTTTCATTGATGACATTATTTCAAAAGCTGAAACATCTCAGAAGATAAGCTCTTGGAGGCGACAGACTTGGCACCCTCTCGAGACGGATTACGAAACGAGGGAGTATTGGGACCAGAAAGGGCCGAAGAGACAGTATAACAAATCGAGGAGTCAGTGGAAGATATCGAAGAACCGATAGAAGATATTGAAGTTGAGGAACCGGTTCAGGACATTGAAAGCCCTACAGAAAGTGCTGAAGACCGAGCAAGTGAAACAGGGGAACAACCAATGGACGGGAACAATGAGGGACCTGTTGGTGGGGGACGAAGAAAAGGGGGGGGAGAAAATTCCCTTTCCACCTTGGAATTCCCTATTGGAGATCTTCCTAGAGGGGCAACTCCTATGAAGAACATCCCACTCTCAGCCCTACCTAATTTCCATGGTTTATCATCTGAAGAACCTGATGAATTCCTGTTCGAGTTTGATATATTATGTAGGAGTTATGATTATGTTACTGATTCTCAAAAGTTAAAGTTATTTCCAGCAACATTAAAAGGAAATGCACTAAGGTGGTTCATGAGCCTGGGAAGACATGTGATCACAACATGGGATCAAATGAAAGAAAAATTCTTGTCCAAATACCAGGACTATTACCGAACAAGAGAAAGGAAGGAGGAGTTATTTAAGATGGTTTAGAAGGAGGACGAAAACCTAGAGGATTTCGTGGAAAGATTACAGTATAATTTGCAGCGATCTGATCATCCGAATATGAGTAAGGATATTCTCAAGTCAATACTGTTAAAAGGGGTACGAGATGACTGCTTAGATATGTTGAATATGCTTGGAAAAGGGGATATATCTAAGGAATCGTATGACGATATTGTCAACCTCTGTAAGAGATGTTCAAGAGGAGCAACAAACAGACCAAAAAGCAGAGATAGTACATACTCAAGAGTCCAGAAATCAGCTAGTGGAGGAGAAACATGGGTTGAAATAGGTAACTTACTTGAAGAATTTAAAATTGAAATGTTAAGCTCTTTTGCTTCACAAATTGATACCTTGCAGGTTAAAAACAAGCAGGTAGAGGCAGAAGCTGCTTTGGCTATTTTCTGCTCTAAATGCAGAGAAAAACACCCACTAAGGGAATTCCCACTGGACAAGGTACCAATTTGCACTATTTGTGAGAAGGACCACGAGACTCAACAATGCCCTTCTTTACCAGGTACAAAAGCAGCACTGCAACCAACTGAAGAAGAAGTTGAAGCAGTTTACTTGCTGACATAGAGGAGGCAATGGCAACCACGAGGACAAGGTACGAATTCTAATATGCCATTTAATCGTTGGAATAATCATCCTCCTTTTCAAGCAAATTACCTGACCTTGAATCAAATGCAATACCCACCCTTCAACCAAATGAACTTCCCACCCATGCAGCAACCAAACCCTCCCTTTGTCGATCCTACAATATGGAATCCCTGGGCTCTACAACAATCTTATTTTAATCAATGGAACCCAAACTGGACAGCTCAGCAAATCCCATTTCCAAACCAATTTCCCAAGTATCAGCAATTTCTCTCCCTACCATCAAATGCTCCATCGAATAACCAGACAATGACACCCCATCTTCCTGTGCAACTGAACCCCAACCCTAATAATAATAAAGCTCTGCAAGTCATTGATATTCAAAACCAGCCTGTTTTCCCTATGCAATGTAAATATATCATCATACAAGAAAGGGAAGCTCAGGTACAAGCTTTGGCAGACAATATGGAGAGGGAAAAATATGTCATCACATATTTGGAGCAAGAAAACAAACAATTGAGTGACAAACAAGTCCTCATGGAGCTAGAAATGCTCAAGTTAAAACGACAAAGTGGAAAAGAAGCACAAGTCACTTTAACTCCTATTGAGCACAAGATTGAAGATGATAGGGAGACTTAGCTTGAAAGAGTCAACCTACACTTTGAGAAGCTACTACACATGGCCTATCATTATAGGACTCAAAACAAGATTTGCAATATGAGGGTCAAGAGAATGAAAACTAGGCTAAGGCGGGCCTTGAAAGGAAAGAAAGAGGAGGATAGACTTAGGATTCTAGATAAATCTTCCTTGGCTCATTAGAGCACATGATGATGGTGCTTCTCACCAATTTTGGGCAATTTTTGAGCAAATTTTGTCATTTGCAAATTTTGGATTTCAATACACAGGAAAATTGCCTAAAAGCATAGCGCCACCAGTGTTGCGCTTTTCCTAGGGACACCTAATGAAGGAATGGTTTGCATTTTTGGATTAAGAGTGATGTGTACATGCACCCTATCAAGTTTCAAAGTTTTTGGGGCAGAAATTGTCCACCAAAAGGTCAAAAAACACCCTAAAAATGACCTTTTTGCCACTTTTTGGACACACAGAAGCAGTCTTGGGAGAATCAAGTTTTGATGGGTCCAATGAGCTTCAAATTCCAAAATTCTAGGTGTTTGGGAAAGTATATTTGAATACCTTTCCAATGAGCTATCATGGGCTCAATTCGGATGCCAGGAAGGCCTTCAAAAGGGACTTGAACATGGCGTTGTGCTTTTGGCAGTTTTGCTTAGGGTTGTTATTTTTCCAGTTTTTTTACTGTAATCATGGATTCTCTCTCATGGTGGATGATGACTTGGAATGTAATTATGATAGATAAATAGTGATAGAGTATATTCATTGCTTTAGAAGTTAGTTTGAGGTCAAATGAATCAGTTTTTCACTTTTAGAGGCAAGTTGTTGATGATGCCTATATTCCTGTTTCTTGTTCAATATTAGTTAGATTAGCTCCTCATCTTAGGAATTTGACCCTTGAGGATGGGAGGAGGTTGAAATCATGTCTATATATTCTTCTTCTTTCTCATTGTAAAGGGTTGGACTCAGTGTGGATGCTCAGAGCTTGATTGTACACCTTTGTAAGCAGTTTGACAGGAAATTAATAAGAATTGCAGCTATTTTTATGGGATCCCTGTGGTATGGAGTTTTAGTACAGTTTCTTCTTCCATGATTATATGTTTATATGTTTTATGTATGCCATCAATCATTTCATTGCTTCTAGTTTAATGTTTTCAAGTTTGATAGGTAGAATCCATTGTATCAGTGCTTTGCCTTGGGAAACCATTCACCATTTCATGTTTTTTACAATCCAGGAAGGATCCATGATTGTCACATGCCCTCTTATCTTCTCACCAGTCTTAAACATCTCACCTCATCAAGCCCTAGAGTGCTAAATCCTATGCCTACCTTGCCCCATAGAACACCCTCCATTTCTGACCTAATTTCCCAGACCTAAACTGCCTAGCTCCTGCTAATTCGGAAAAAACTCTACAAAATCCAATCAAAAATTCCATGCTACTATACCTAGCCTAAAATCCTTTACTTTATCCAGTCATCTTGACTAAGATCCTTATGGAGAGAGCCCTCTCCTGGCCTAGTAGGGCTAGCTACTTGGCTAAGCTTGTTTTGTGGTTACCCTGGCTTGCCTCCCTTCAGCCTGAGGTCAATCCAGGTGATAACATAGTGGTGACCATACTGGGAAACATATTTTTATGTTCCTCAACAAAATGCATCAAGTTTAGATCTGATTTTTTATGGTGGACAACGATCAGACACCGGAAGGCTGAAATCATTCAGTTGGCGACTCTAAATCAGTTTCGAGATCAGATCCAAGAACTCCTTTGGAGGATGAACCTAACCAACAGAAACATGAAAGGACAATATAGAAAGATCAAGTATTCAAGTTGGAATTTCATCCAATACATTATGTTCTTTGTTATAAACTATTTCTTCTCTTTTCCCGAGAATGTCAAGAAGGCTTTAAAAAGTATATTATATTCGAGAAAATATCCTAGACCTTCATTTGATTCTTTCCCTTTGAAGATGGTGAATACAAAATATTCGCAGGTCTTTGATCTTGATCAAGACCCTTCTTTCGAATCTTATGATGACCGTCTCCAAACTGCTAAGCCTCAAGAGACCAAGACTGATTCTACAGCTTTTGTATATACTCCTATACCTTGTAAAGTTCTAGATAGATACAAGCCTCTGATTTTACCTCCTATATTGCATGATTTCCCTAAAAATCATTACCTATATCTACCAAGATTTGATAGTGAATGCGACAACATCACTGCTGCAAGACATGTACTGAATTTTGAGTCTTTTCTTGACCTTTTTGAATTTGATGAAGAGGATGTCAGTATTAGGCTTTTTTCTCTTTCTTTGCAAGGCAAAGTCAAGAGTTGGTTCAAAACCTTGCCTGATGTGAGCATCTCAAAATTCCAGCAGTTCTTCAAAGTTTTCCTCGACAAGTGGGTGATCAAACAGAACCCTTTCTTGATTCTAGAAGAGTATAACCAACTGAAAAGATAGCCAGGGGAGACAGTACAACAATTTTCTGCCAGGTTTAACCAAGTCTATTTTTCGATGCCTTTTAATATAAGACCTCCTCCTGGATCTGCTCTCTTACACTACCCGAAAGCCTTTGATCCAGAAATGGAGTTTCAACTGAGGGAAAGGAACCTAGCAACACTTGAAGAGATGAAAAACAGTGCAGTAGATGTAGAGGCTAATCTGCTGATCAAAATGTAGAAATTTTGAATAATAAACACATATTCAATGGAGATTATCCTAATCATGTACTATTGCGGAATACATACACAATACATAAGTTCCTCTACGTTGATCATCAATATAGCAGCATCAATAACAATAAAA
>APFE031621635.1:57941-86622 GCA_000404065.3 Pinus taeda
AAAGTTTATAGTCTAAATATTATTATAAGACAATAATATTTGACTTTTCTATTTTTTGACAGCCAGTCTAAAAATAGAATTTGAGCACTCCTGCTGTGATCACTCCTGTTGTGATCATCCCTGTTGTGGTCACTCCTGCTGTGATCATCCCTGCTGTGATCCAAAAATAGAACTTGCGCCATAATTTTCCTGCGGGCCCACTTAGTGAAGGCGACTCTTTTCACTAAGCTCCATCATCTTGTTGCAATCTCAACACAAAAGGGCAAAGTTGAAGGAAGAAAAGATGAAGAACATAGAACCAGAGGAATCGACATCTTTAGAGGTAAAGCTCGACATTTTGGTAAGTGCAATGGAAGAGATTATGCAAAAGATCACCACAAGGAATGAGTATGATGTTCAATACCATGGCTCGCTGATTGAGGAAAGACAAGTGGCTGATCCAGACATTTCCTTTATTATCCTAGTTGTCATAGATCTGATAATGATTGTTTTATAGATCATCTTGGGGAAGACAAATCTATTGATATGACATGTATGCTTGATGATGTGTTTTGTACTGATGATTTGCCTAAGTTTGATCAGTATGATGATGATTATGTTCTCCAAAAAGAAGCTAATCTTGCAAACAAATTCGCAGTTGGTTTGTGGAAGGAGGAAGCTCACTTTCAGTAGCTCGAATACAGTGATCAGCCGATGCATATCAGCTGTGGAAGTGAGGAGGAAAGTGTAGAAAATTTTGAAGTAAGTGAAGGATCTTTGCCTCTTTGTTTTACTTCGTTTCAGTTCATCAGAGACAACTTTTGTGCAATCAGAAATCAACCGTCGATAAGTTTTGATTTGGACCATCTAGAGGGCAATGCAATCCTTGTTCAAGACTTCTCATATCTAGATTTGCAGCCCCCGAATGCCATTGAATATTAGGTTGCAGATGAAGAATTGGAAGCTAGAACATATGATCAAATGGTGCAAGATGATTCTGTACCATTATGTTTTGAATCATTTCAGTTTTTGAAGGGAATTTTGCATAGTCTATCTTCAATAAAGGATGAGCAGCCTGTAGAAAATCGTGCAATCTCATTGGAACCAATAGAAAACGGGTTGCAATAGTCTTTTCAAGTTTTTCATGATCCAATAGCTGATGTGTTGGATGATGTCTGCAGTCAAAGTCCTTCTCCATTAGCTAACTTTGAGCTTGAAAAAGGTATTGATACAAATTTGATCCGGCAGCCAGTTTCTTTGTCATTTTCAGAAGGTGTCTCATCACAAAGCTCAGATGAAAGTTTGCATTCATGGTATGAGGAGAAGTAAAATAATCCATTGGATGAGCTAAGTCCCAGTGCACATGAATTTCAAGATCTTCATGCAGTATTTTTGGAGTCAGATAGAGAATCCATATTATTCAATCTGGGAAAATTTGGATCTGTTTACAAGTTTTCATGGGAGTTGCATTTCAGTCGTTCTTTCTTCTTTCTCATAAACAAGCACTTGTAGAGAATTCAAACAGCAGCCAGAATGCTTACTTGGTTGCATTGGTTGTTTCATTTCACTTGATCAGGTGATGAATGGAACAGTTAAAGTAGGTTTTATTGAATAAGCTCCATTTTGAGCATCTTTTCCAGTTTTTCAGTTGTGTTTTACTATTGAATAAGTTTTTAGTTGAGTAAAATTCAGTTTGTGTCTTCAAGTCGTTAGTTTTCAGTTATGCATTTCAATTTAAGTTTTTGATCGTATTGGCCCACATGGTAAGGCTACTTGGTCTACGGTGTTCTTGACACCTCCAAGGAGCTGCCATCCCCAATAAGGCCAATGTTAGTGTCAGTATTTGCATCCTGCCATCAGTGATAAAAAATCATCTTCTCATATCATTTTAGGGGGCTGATTCAGCAATTTTTTATTATTCCACTAGGTCATGCAAAAAATTAGTCACTGATGGTAGTCCTAGTAAAAAAACATCACTCTTCCCTAAATGTGATTACTTTCTGGCATAGTTTCATATCTTGTTTATTGTACATCATCCATAAAGTTATTTTTATCATGCCATTTGTATCAGTCATGAGGTCATTATGTCATCTTGAAATTCATTCCTTCAAGGTCTCATTAGGTCTTTAGGGTTTTTCAAGGTTTCATTAGATCATTAGGGTTGCCAAGGTTTCATTCCATTACATAGTACCAGCAAGTAAAGGGTGATAAAATAACATCCCTTCACCATGTGAAGATGATTTGTAAAGAGAAATGCTTATTTCCTTATGTAATTTTATGTCTTTCAAATGTAATAATTTCACCATCCCAAGCTGTTAACTCAGTGTTCCAAAGATGCTAGACCATCAAAAGATCAATTTTTCAAAGGAAATAGTCAAGTGAAAGGGTAAAGTTTCAAAAGGTTAAGTGCATGCCAAAGGGAGTTGTTTTTTCCCAAGGGTGTCCAAATCATCATTTTCCACAAGCACTAAACCCTAATTTCCTCACCCCTTGAGCTAGGGTTGGCTATGAAATCAGAGACATATGAGTATGTCAGGCATAAGGGAGGTCATTTAAGGGAGTATGAGTCCATTCCAACTCATACACATCATGTCTCCATCATTTTTCAATAAGTCATTCCAAGGGACAAATCATTTGCCACACACAGGGTCGGGTTTTCTTCAAACTATGTTTTAATCCAAATAGGGAAGAATTTGGAAAAAGTGAGAGAGGTTTTTGTCCACAATAGGCCAAGGAAGAAAAAAATCCTTCACGTTTTACACAGGTGTCATGGTTTTAGAGAAATGTCAAACATACAGTTGCTACAAGAGAGTTGTTGTACTTCTGGAGTGACCTTGGGATGATCAAGCTTTCTCCTAGCTGGAATGACCACATGACTTGCTTGATGAGTCAAATGATAACTATACATAGGGAGATTTCAAATGAGCTATCATGAGCCCAATTGGGAGTTGAGGAAGACCTCCAAAAGTTAACTAAACTAGCACTCTACATTTTGGTAGCCTCATTTTGCACATTTTGACCAGTCTTGAGAGATTGAGCTTTTGATAAGGAAAATGAGCTCCAAATTGAACAATTCAAGATGTTCTGGAAAGTAAAGTTGAGAATATTTCCAACGAGCTATCCCGTGCCAAATTTGGACATTGGGAAGGTAGCCAAAAGTGGGTTTGAAGTGGCGCTGCTCTTTTGGATACCGGCGCTGCGCTTTTGGCAGATTTTCCCAATGCAAATTTACACAGGTGTTGCGCTTTTGGCCTAGCACTGCACTTCTGAGCGGTGGCATTGTGCTTTTGGTAAGAGAGCTTAAAAACCCTCAAATTCTCAAGGAAAATCTAAATTTCTCTCTCCTTCCATCATTACAAGTAAGTGGACATCCCTCACTTTAGTTTTGGTTTGCAAATCCAATGTTTAAGCATCATTTTACATGTTTAATATGAAACCCTAAAATCTCCCTAATGATGCCTAAAACCCTAAATCCTCACTTTTCATCCTAGCACCTACAGCTCCAAATTCCCCTATCCCTATTCCCTTATCACTTTATCCCTTTTTCCCTTTACCCCTATTCCATATCATTCCCATTCCCTTTGTCCCTCTTCCCCAAGAGTAAATTCTCAAGAAACAAGCCATATCCTTAACATCTCTTGGGAGACCTTTATTTCTCATGATATCTTCAGGGATCCTCAAATTCCTCCACCAGTGTCTCAAGAAGTAGGAGGACCTTCTAGCCAAGTGAAAACAAATGAGGAGGTGAAGGAGACAAGAAATACTAAGGTGCCCATTTACATGACATATCAGAGGGGCATAAGGAGGTTGTTTGCAGCCAATAGGCAAGTGTTTTCTCCACGGGATGTGGAAGGGGCCTTGCCTTCTTCATCAACCAATAGGCAAATGATAGCTCCACAGGATGTGGAAGGGGCTTTGCCTTCTTCTTCGGCACAATAGGTACAGGACCAGTAGCTGCACAAAGGGAAGGAAAAGATGCCAGAGCAGAGTCTTGATGATGAGGAGGAAAGGGATTTTGACTTGACTGAGCATGATGAGCCGGAACAACATTATACTCGTCACGAAGTTGAAATCATTGACTTAGAGGCTCAAAATGAAGAAACCATCAAAGATATCATCATACAAGAAAGGGAAGCTTAGGTACAAGCTTTGGCGAACAATTTGTAGAGGGCCAAATATGTCATCACATATTTGGAGCAAGAAAACAAAAAATTGAGTGACAAACAAGTCCTTATGGAGCTAGAAATGCTCAAGTTGAAACGACAAAGTGGCAAAGAAGCACAAGTCACTTTGACTCCTATTGACCAGGAGATTGAAGATGATAGGGAGACTTGGCTTGAAAGATTCAACTTGCACGTTAAGAAGCTACTACAGAAGGCCAACAAATATAATCAGATGATCAGACACACGGCCTATCATTATAGGACTTGAAACAAGATTTGCAATATGAGGGTCAAGAGAATGAAAACTAGGCTAAGGTAGGCCTTGAAAGGCAAGAAAGAGGAGGATAGAATTAGATGTTGGCTGAAGCTTCCTTGGCTCATCAGAGCACATTATGATGGTGCTTCTCACCAATTTTAGGCAATTTTTGAGCGAATTTTGTCATTTGCAAATTTTGGATTTCAATAGACACGAAAATTGACTAAAAGTGCAGTGCTAGGGGTACCTATTGAAGGAATGGTTTGCATTTTTAGATTTAGAGTGATGAGGACATGCACCGTAGCAAGTTTCAAAGTTTTTGGGGCAGAACTGGTCCACCAAAAGGTCAAAAAACACCCTAAAGATGACCTTTCTACCACTTTTTGGACACACAGAAGCAGTCTTGGGATAATCAAGTTTTGAGGGGTCAAATGAGCGTCAAATGCAGAAATTATAGATTTTTTGGAAAGTATACTTGAATACCTTTACAATGAGCTATCATGGGATCAATTTTGATGCCGGGAAGGCCTCCAAAAGGAACCTGAATGTAGCACTGCGCTTTTGGTAGTTTTGCTCACGGTTGCTATTTTTCCAATTTTTTGACTATAATCATGGATTCTCGTGCTTAAAATTTTGATCATAATAATTTTGTGCCTCTTTTTTCGAGTCCTATTAGGATAGAAAACAATATTTAACGTTTTGACCTTAAGTGGTGGATATTATCAATGTTGTTGATCTTATGTGGTGGAGAGTGCTAATGTTGTTGAACTTAAGTGGTGGAGATTGTTAATGTTGTTGACCTTAAGTGGTGGAGTTTTTAAGTTCTGGATATTTTGAGTGCGCTATGATTTAGAAATTTGTGTCAGGATTTTATGTTCCTTAGCCTTTTTCGTTGAGGATTTTTATGTTACTCTCTACTTCACTTTGAAAGGAGGAGATCTATTTCAAATTTAGTTGAGAACTTGACACTGACACTCTTTATTTGCTGAGTTTGATTCTTGAAATTGAAACATGGCCAGACTTGATGATTTTTTAGAATTATTAAGCACTCTAATGGTGTATATTGTTGAAGACATGGTGAAAATCAAAAAATCCTTTCTTGATAACGTTAGAATCTATCTGCAAAAATGTGCATGACAAGATTGAGTTTTTGCAACTAGAATCTTAGTTCCAACGAGATGCGTTACAATAGGAAAAGGCATCATTATGAACTTGTTTTTGTTCATAACAATCCTCTATTTGAGGTTGAAACAGACACCCATCAACAACCAACAAGTGTTAAAGTTAGTAAAGTTAAGGTTGATGCCCATCAAGTTCCAATATCAAGAGCCGTTTTGCATAAAGATGTAGAATTTTAGGTTCTACTTCCCAAGCACATCATCATACCTTGGGAAGAGCTTATCAACAACAAGCACATAATATGTCTTTGATATGATAAGGAAGCATCCTTTCATACTCATGACTACTCAAAGCCTATCAAATTTCAGAGTGTTGGATTTCTTCGTGAAGATTCTTCACCTATTTATACTCCTCCACATTCACAGCAAATTGTGAAATGCCAACATTGTCACTGAATTGGCCATGTGAAAGATTACTATTTTGGTCTTCGCCCTTGTAACAATTGTGGTCAACACACTCATTCTTCAAACAAATGCTTCAAAAAAGATCCTCCAACAAGAAAAAATATTCACTTGTAGAATTGAGGCTTCTGTGATCCATATCAAATTTTTGAGAGATTCTTCAGCGTAAATCACATAAGAATACATTTGTCGACGCGTTTCGAACCAACCAGTGTGGTGCTTTAGGCTGAAGAATCTCTAAAAAAATATTCACCTTAGATGGATCACTTATTGGAAATGGGCTTCAACGACCAAGAAGATATTTCAATAATATCACAGAATTTGTTCACAAGTACTGAAAAGTCTCATAGTTGAGATTTCTTCAACTTCTCATCTTGTACTTGAAAGGGGGGGAATTGATGGTAATATACAAACTTCAAAGCCACATCAAGTGAGCTTGAGTGACAACCTGAACTTGTTGCCTGAGCCTACAACTAGATATAGCCATAACCAAATTCAGAGTTGTAGCCAAAGAAAAAGAAGCCCCTAAGCATGCACTATGGTTGGTGACCTTCCTTAAAACACCACAGATTGAGACCTCCCTTTTTAGGTTGAGGTTCTCCCTTTTTGCTGCAGGTTGAAGACCTCCATTTTCCAAATTGATGGTCTCCCTCTTCAAAGCATTAAGGAGTACTTCCTCTAGCAGAAGACTTCAACTTCTTGCCAAATTTGCAAGAGTTTCAGAAATCACACTAAGCGTTCCAGTTTGAGACCCAAAGTTCTCCCTTTTCACAAACATTCTAGGGCACTTCCTCTAGTAGAAGACTTCAACTTCTAGCCATATTTGGAAGATTTCAAGTAACTACACTAAGCATTCTAGTGTTAGTCATCATCCTTAAACCACCAATGGTTGAGACCTTGAGTTCTCCCACCTTATGCCATCATTTTAGAGAGAACATTCAACCTAGTGTTGTCATGCATTGTTGTATTTTTATATTAGAGCTCTCTTCTTGGACTCATATATACCCCTTTGAATTAAGGGGCGAATGTTGGACGCTTAATCCTCTAAGGGTTATGGTGTGGAATGTTAAAGGTCATTGGAGTCCAAGAGACCACTTGGAATATGAAACCAAGGGTCACTAGACTTGTATAACATTGTATATCATTATGAATAATATGCATTCACATTTATCTTATTTTTTGCCTATTCCATGTGTATGTTTAATAAAAACTCATCCTTTCCTTCCATCAATGTCGCACCTATACCTGGATTTTCCCATGCGTCGGGAATTTTGTTGTTCCTGCTTATCTTGAATTCAATCTATCTGTACACCATCAATACTAAATCCAAGGTCTGGGAGGAGATCCAAATCGGGTTTGGATCAATCCTTGCTACATAACTTTTATCAGGTGGCGCATGGCAAGATTTTTTTCCATCATCCACCTTACCTTGCATGATGCAAATTTGACGCCAAATGAGAGGTCAGTAGTAATTAAGGAGAGAGATGTGGAGTGATGAAAGAATTGAGGGAAGTGTGTTATGTGAATTCTTTTTCCTTTAGTCATTTTTCCATCTAGCCCATTAGGAAGGGAAGGCCTAATATACATGCAAATGACCTTCATGGAATAACTCGAGATGTGGAGTGATGAAAGAATTGAGGGAAGAGTGTTATGTTTTGTGAATTTTTTTTCCTTTAGTCATTTGTCCATCTAGCCCATTAGGAAGGGAAGCCCTAATATACATGCAAATGATCTTCATGGAATAACTCTCCATCCTGATGAGTCATGCACTTCTCATTGCCATGCTTCAAGCTGAAAAGCCATGTTAGCTTATGTTTTCGCCTCCTTGTTATGTCCTTTGAGAATGTGAAAACAAGATTTCATTGAGAAGGCCTTCAACATGGTTTTGATTCTATAGAGTAGGAGGGAATTTTGGTTTTTTTTCTAGATTATATCCTTTAAGGAGGTGTTGGATGGTAATAAGAGAATCATCAATAATTTCTATTGAGGAAACATTTTGGTTCTTGGCTAATTGGAGGCCACAATATAGCCCATATATCTTTGCAAGGTTATTTGATTTATGACCAAGCCCTCAAGCATACTTAATTTCCTATATTCCTTTGTGATTTAGATGATTCCCTCCCCTTGCTACCACTATTGGATTCCTTTTAGAGGCCCCATAAAAAAATAAGATCCATTTCTCTTGATGGGAAATCCATTCTTCAAATGCATTATCTGGGAGGTTGAGTTTCCAATTCATTTTAGTTGTACGATGTCCTTGAACAAGAAAGGGAGCAAGTGTTGAGGGGAAATGAGAAGATCCATATAGAAAATTTCTATAATATCTAAAGATGAGCCTCAATCCTTTAGCTTTACTTTATTGAATTATGAACAAAGAGAGAGGGCTTTCATGGCCATAGATCTAGAAGTAATGTAGAAATTCTTAAAAATGACACTATTTTTAGATAACCAAATTTTCCAGTATATATATTTTGGGAGGGAGGATCATATCCATTTTAATCAAGGCTTTCCAATTAAGGACCTTGAGTAATGATTTTTCCAACTATTGATGAAGTTTAAGAGGTCAAAGGTCATTACAAGACGAGGAAACAGGGGTCCCAAGGTTGAGCTTGTTAGGTGTGTGTTATATCTTTCCACAACTAGACTCACGCGTCGAGGGGTCACAGGGGGTGCGATAGCCCCCCCTGTCGGGGGGTTTGAGGGGGGCGGTAGCCCCCTTCTATAGGGTCTGGGGCAGCGCCCTGGGGAAATTTATTTTGGACCCTATATTAGGTGGGCAAAACTACCTATGGTTTTGTGCATGTTTTTTGCACATGGTTTTGGGCATGGTGGTTTTCTTCCCATGTTATTTTGAAGATCTGTTCATGGGAACTATGATTATTTTCTAATCCAGGGTTAATGGATTGGGGTTTATGGATGCTTCGGCATGTATATATATTTATTGTAACATTGAAAGGAATATAATGAAAAATCAATCTAGTAGTCCTAGTTTTGGGATCCATGGTAAAATATCTGTGTATATATGTTTTATGTTTTATGCACTTGCCATTGTTTATTTTCTATTTTAAGAATTTGCATGCGGGTAATTTTTGTACGAGGTTAAAACCTATGTTTGGTATCAGAGTTGTTTTGGCTTCAAGGGGATGCCTTTGCTGCTGAGGGGTTTTGCTCGGGCTTGTGGTAGATCCTATTCATTGGGAGATCTGTGGGATCGATTCTTGTGGTGAAATAATATGGAGAGTAGTGGAAAGATAGAGATTGAGAAATTAATGGTCAGAGTTTTGAGTTGTGGAAACTCAAGATGGAGGATATGTTGGTGGATAAATATCAATGGATAGCAGTAGATCCAAGTAGTAAACCAATGGTAATGTCCGATGAAGACTGCAAGAAGTTGGAATGGAAGGCAAAGAGCACAATACGGTTGTGTATCTCAGATTTAGTATTGTTGGATATATCAGGGGAAGCTTCGATGAAGGCTTTGTGGGCCAAGTTAGGGACTTTGTACCAATCTAAGTCTCTAGTGAATAAATTTTTCCTAAAGAAAAAGTTGTATAACCTGAGGATGAAGGAGGGGGACTCAGTGACAAATCATCTGAACGCCTTTAATACTATGGTAAGCCAATTTTTATATGTTGATATAAAAATTTCAGATGAAGATAAGTGCATCAGTTTGTTGTGTTCTCTACCATATTCATTAGATAATCTGGTTGCTGCAATAGTTAGCAATGCAATTGCCTTGTAGTTTGATGAAATAGTCTCATCCTTCCTCTCAAAGGAGATGAGACGGAAAAATACAGAGGGCCATAATAGTAATGCCTTGTCTTTTTGAGGATGATCTCATAACAAAAACAAAAATAAATCCTCGAGTAGGAGATCTAAATCTAGAGGGAGGTCTAAATCTCCAAGAAAACTTGTAAAGGTGTGCTGGAAATGCAAAAAGGAAAGGCACTTAAAAAAGGATTGTAGATCTAAAGCTTCTGAGAAAGGAAAGGGATTTGATGATGCTCCTTTTGCAGAGGTGAAAACCACCTCAGATGAAGGTGGGGATGTGTACTTGGCTTCTTCTTCTAGTACACATGTAGATCATACGACATGGTTGATTGACTTAAGTGCATCCTTTCACTTCACTCCCCACAAGGAGTCGTTCTACGAGTATGATAAATATGATGGTGGTGATGTCTTCTTAGGGGATGACAAGAAGGCTAGAATCATCAGTCGCGGAAAAGTCAAGTTGAAGTTGCAAGGTGGAAGGATCAAAACACTTCTGGGTGTTCTACATATTCCTGCATTGGCCAAAAATCTGATTTCTATAAGCAAGTTGTATGATTCAGGTATAAAAACAATGTTCGAGAAAGATACCTGCAAGATGGTTCAGGGAGCATTGGTATTGATGCGGGGAGTTCAGATTGGAACTCCGTACAAGCTTCAACATAGCACTATTATTGATAGGTACAACAATTCTATGGTTCCTCAAAGTGGAGTAGAAAATCTAGTGGTCTCTAGAGAAAATACCATGTTATGGCATCAAAGGCTTGGACATATTGGAGGGAAGGGCCTTTGAATACTTCATGGTAATGGTATGGTAGAAGGTATGTCTAATTTCTCTATGGATTTTGATTTCTATGAAAATTATGTATATGGGAAGAATAATAGGGTGAGTTTCCCCTCTGGTGCTAAGAGGGTGAAATGGATATTAGAGCTTGTGCACAATGATGTGTTTGGACCTGTGTCAGTTCCAACACTGGGTAAGTCTATGTATTATGTATCATTTGTAGATGACTTCTCAAGGAATACATGGATATATTTCCTCAAGAAGAAATTTGAATTCTTTGATAGGTTTAAAGAATTTAAGGCTTTGGTGGAAAACCATGCAGAGAAGAAGATAAAGGTGTTGAGGACAGATAATGGTTGCAAGAAGGAATTTGAATATTTCTATAAGAAGTGTGGTATAGCATGGCAGAAGAAGACTCCATGCACACCTCAATAAAATAGAGTTGTAGAAAGAATGAACACGACGTTGATGTAAAAGGAAAGAAGCATGCTCAGCGGTGTCAAGTTAGGACAAGAATTCTGGGCAGACGCAGTGGAGACTACATGTTACCTGGTTAATTGATCACCTTCATCAACGTTGGACGATAAGAGTCCACAAGAGGTATGGACTAGTAAGAAACCCTCTCTTTCACATCTAAGGGTATTTGGATTTGATGCATATGTACATGTTCCAAAGGAGAAAATAACCAAGTTGGATAGTAAATCTGAAAGGTGCATCTTTATTGGGTATAAGGATGGTTTAAAAGGTTATAAGCTTTAGAACCCAAAAACAAGGAAGGTTATGTACAACTGCGATGTGGTGTTTAGAGAGGTGAAAGATGTTATTAAACATGAATTCCTACCAAAGGAACCTATGAAGATAGAGTTTGAGCTAAAGGAGGAGGAATCATACTCCACAACATAAGAGGAATAAGAAGATGAAGAGTCACAAACTCTAGTTGTAAGAAGATCAATTCGAGAAAGAAGGCAGCCAGAAAGGTATATTCCAGCTACTTTTTGTTCAAAATTTTCTTTATCTAGTAGTGATGATGATCCCAAAACTGTCAAGGAAGTAGTAGATTCAGAGGATGGCAAACTATGGAAAGAGGCCATTGTTGATGAAATGGCATATTTACACAAAAATGAGGGTTGGGATCTAGTGCAGTTGTCGGCTGGAAGGAAACTCATTGGTAGCAACCAACTTGCACCTTTCCTCCTCGAATACGTCCATAATATGCTCTTATAATACCCTTGAATTTGAAAAAATATGTCATTCAAAACCTCTTGGAATCTGAGCTAACCTCACCAAAGAACTCAACCATGGTTAGGGAATTTATCCCTACATAAACTAGACTTCCTCCCACCTACAATAATCCTCCTTCTTGTGCTCTAGTTGGAGATAATTGACCTGTTTTAAGAACCTAGTAGGATACTCGGCCTCCTAAATAGGCCTTCTTCCCACCTTCATTCACACAAAATTATGTGGTCTGCAATCAAGGAAATTACTGTTGATTTTTGTGCCTAAAATAAGCCTCCACCAACTTGGCCTAGTCTCCTCTTCTTCGTTTCCTTCACCTACAAACCACAACCCCAAAACAGACCCAAGCACATCCCAAACTAGAACTGTTCTCCTCTCCTTCTAAGTTGCGTCTACCTCATGGAGCTCAACCTTATTGTTTCAATCTTCACATGAGGAAAATATTCCCTTGTTGGATGATCGAATGAGGATCCTCCTCATCTGTTTTTATATCTTCTCATGTGGCAATCTCTAGTCCTCTTCTAGGGCTTTCCTAAACTCCAACCAACCTTAAAATTTTGCCACAAGCCAACACATAATCTTCAAAAATTCATAACTCAACTTCTAGACTTCTGATTTGGATTATTTTCATTTCCCCTAGTTCCTCTAGAGGTCCTCTTTCATCTCCACCAATTAAACCATCAATTATCACCATGGTTTCAAAGCCACATGCTTGGGTGCAAATCCCACAAGCTTGGGTTCTTAGCCCACAAGTCACTTTTGTGTGTTAATTCTTCCAAAACCCACTAGCCTAGGGTTTGGAGTACCTCCCAAGCTACAAATCTCAACACTCCCTCTTAGTGAGGGAGGTTCTTCCAACACAAGTATCCATCAACATCATCACTGAGGACACTAGCACATTTGGTATATATCATGCAACATACTCTCTAGAATGAACCCTACAATCTCGGTAGTAGCTCTACCTTATCTCATTTGAACTTGAAGACCTCAACACTTTCATAGGGCTACTCCCTCTAAAGTTAGAATCCCTTTGTCTACACAATCTCTACTTGGCCACTGGATCAACCTGTCATTGATCTCGTGTCCTACAAGTTCAGTCTGAGCTATGGTCGAACACGGGCCATCATCACCGCAACCTAGTCCTGCAAGCACTCATTCTCCTAGATTCGTGCACATCCCTCCATTTTTGGATATGCAACATCACAATATGATGAAGAAACTAGCCTGCCAACATCCAGTCCATCACATGAAACAATCTCGATCATGTTGATCTTGTCCATCCCAAAGCAATCCTCGAGTTGTTCCAACCATCCATGGCAATTCATAGGAAGTCCATGATCAACAATCTTCCCTACAAAAGATTTTTGTTCACCAAGGTCACCACCAATCCACCAAAAATCCGAAAGCCAGTCAAGAGCACATCTCCATGTCTTCAGTTGAACCCTTTGCTCCATGATCTAGATGATCCTAGCTCCCTCTTAGCTGCTTTGTTGTGCAAACTATGATTCACTAGACCTTCAAAGTAGCTCTAATACCATGTTGTTTTTCCATGATACTGGATTCTAGGTTAGAATATTACAATCATTGATGCTACCAATCCAAGTCTCACAACGAGACTATGCACAGTGGAATAATATACAATAGTAAATCTACTAGTGCACAAAATATAGATAACTTTTTACAAAAGCCCAACTTCGTTGTTTTAATCAAATTGATAATACAATAGTCTAGGGCTTTTGTACCAGGGATAATGGCCCTCACACATTCACTGATACAAGATACAAACAAATAGGGCTTGGTGTTTGCAATGACAACCACCAATCTACCTTAAACAAGGTACTCTGATCATCCGGTTGATGCAGTGCACTCTCTCGTCTCCCCTCATTCGTACCCTGAACACACTTGCTTGGTCCTTCGACTCCCGATCTACAACAACTCCAATCTACCTCTATCAATGAACCAAATCCATTAGGCCACTAAACTCGGCTCCACTTTCTCTCTCATTCACTATTAGTCCTTCAACACATCGACAATCTTGTCGAGTTGTTCACAATTCTATTTTTGAACATCTCTCAACTGCCCACTACTGCTCCTCAGCCCTTTTGGGACTTTCTTCCCACTAATTTCTTCCTATGTTGCTTGAAGAAGACAAACTTAGGGTCGGAGGGCTTCCCACTATCACTGTCAAATGTCCTTCTCCAACAATGAACTTAGGGCATGGAGGACTCCAAAATTAATAAAAGGTACTACAAAATTATGAGAGCTACATAGCTTAAGAAATCCAAAACAAAAAATAAAAAAGAAATCCTTGAATGGTATAAGGCTTTTAGTATGAAAGAGATACCAATCAATATAATAATGTTTCCAATTTTAACATGAATGGGCACAAAATGTCAACAACAGGATTGCCTCTATTCTTCCTTTTATTACTTGCTTCTATCGAGCCTAATGTTCTCAAGTTGCTTAGCATTTTTCTATTAAATGAAACAAATCTTACAAACAAGTGACCAAACAAGAACCCAAGATCCACTTTCCTCCATTTCAATTAGGAACTAGGGAAAAACCTTGAGACCAATATTTGGTTCTTTATGGTCCCTGAAATTTTCTGATGTTTCTTCAACCCAAACCCAAAAATATGGAAGGTAACAAGTAGCTTGTATGACCAGATTATGAGTAGCATAATCATCTAGTATGTAGTTGCTGGATATTGATTCTTGTCACAAGGTGGAAAGGTGAAATATTGTTTCCCTATGGTCATCTTAGATGTTTTTTAGCTATGTTAACTTGAACCATTGCAAAACATAAATTTACATGAGTCTTCTCATCCAACAGATCGAAACAATTCTGAATAGTTAGATCACCTAACAAGTCATTCATAAGTAATGATTTAGTCTAAATGCCCATGTACTACTATGGATAATTACTAATTATTAATGGCAGGTAAATGTTGCATTGAAATAATGGCCTAGTTGCTATTGTATTCAAGAGCTTGCACATTAGAAAAGTAATATAGCACAAATTCATCTTCTATCCTTATTCATAAAGGAAGTGTATAAAAGCCAAAGGAGCTATTCATACTCCAATTTATTGGTCACCAAATTCTGGCTACTATAAATTTAGTTGACAAACAATGTTCATCAAAATCGCATGACTAGGTTGCACACATAAACTTCAATGCTAGCATGAATAGCTGAATCAAAAGAAAATATGATCGTTAACTTCAATGCTAACATGAATCGCTGAATCAAAAGAAAATATGATCGTTATAAATTTTATATATATTATATACAAGCACGTAAACCTCCTAGACACACAATAGTTGGGAGGAAAACTGAGAAGTAATGACTTATAATAGAAATAAAAGATCCCAAGTAATGCAACCAGTGTATGCAAAATCCAAATATTTGCAAACGTACATTCAATTCTCTAGAGAGTATGAAATGCGAAAAACATCTACTTGAACATATTTGGTATGTCAGAAACTTGAATAAGAGTGGGAAGACATGGAGGATACTTCTGATTCAAATTTTCAACAACAAATGCCACCATCTAGGGTAGTGTTAGCCGATCTTGTAGGAAATTCATAACATTCAACAAGAAATGTGACTTAGGGGAAGTTCTTTATCTTGACCACCACTTGCTTACTTCTGTCAATATCCAAACAACTTTTACTCATTATCAACAAACAATAATTTTTCTTTTAATAAGAAAGATATATGTTACATTAAACTCAAAGCATGGCAGAGAGATATCTGATACATTAAATTATATGCATGACAGGTGTCTGAGACTGGTAATTCATCCTTTCTTAAGATGGAATTGAAATTGAAAATTAATTTGATGTCCATTAAGGACCAAATTCAGTTAAGAACCCCTTTATAACTTACTGAAGTAGGATCTAGTAAATCCTAAAATTATATGCAAAGTTGACTATTGATTAATAGATAATAGGTTGATGAAATCAGGGTAAAATGAACATCCAAATGCACAAATCTGTCCACGATAGGTTTTCCAAAAATCCATCTTCCACATTTCATAAGCATGACTCAAGTTCCACTATTCTAATAATTTCCTTCCCAAATGTTATCACAATTTAATTCAATCAACAAACTACTCCAGTGGATGTTAAAATCTACAAAAAGAATGGACTAGAGAAAAGGAGATTCCATTTAAATACTAGTCTTAAGAAATCTTTCAGTGTCCTTGGGAAAGCATAAATGTCCTTCAAAATAATGTAGTATAGGAAAGGAAATGAAATGAATCCAAATACT
Source organism: Pinus taeda (assembly GCA_000404065.3). Lineage (NCBI taxonomy): Eukaryota > Viridiplantae > Streptophyta > Pinopsida > Pinales > Pinaceae > Pinus > Pinus taeda. The sequence goes on from APFE031621635.1 coordinate 73,979, forward strand.
TGGAGAACATAGGCATTCCATCAATAAATAATACAGACTGGAAAAATTCATGGAGCACAAAATCATACGCTTTCCGGTGCATCATTTCAATCTAATTGAAACAAAGTGAAGCATTACTTGCATAGCCATTATTGATTCCTCTAGACTACCTAAAACAATAATTACTAGTAGTTGCTTCTTGCTTAAAGCATTCCTTACATAGCTCTTCAAATTCTCCTATATTCTTAACACTAAGAGAAGTTAGTCATTTGAATTCTGATAAACATATTACACTAAAGAAACATTTATTAGAGCTGAAGTCAAACTAGACTTTTATTCATGGTGTTTTGACAAGAACATAAAATTGGAGGGATATAAAAACTAAATTGTCAATGGGTAAGATATCAAGAACTAAGTTATCAACGGGTAACAGAGGCCCAGGCCCATCCTTAGAATTTCACTAGGAAATTTTCCATCGTTATGTCACAAAACCGCACAAATAAGTAGGCAATGATACAAGCACAATATGAGAAAGAATGTAATTTATACTTTATTCAATATGGTGAATGTCAATACATAAAGCAGATGAATGTCCCATGTTACTAATCGTATTGATTTAGTGCATGCAAGAGGAGCAATTCAACGTACCAATTCACTTTGAGAGAAATGATCAATTTAAGTGCTAAATACGTCCAAAAACATGTGTTCCTATATCGGACATATATTTATTTTCTGGCATTATACTCCTGACTATTTAGAGGGGTTACTATTTATAGTAGCTCTCACAATTGTGTATATCTAGACATTTGTGCACTTATTATTTTTAATAATGTCCACTTTTAACTGTTACTATTAGAGAAAGTTTTGATTTTTAGGCAAGGTGATTGTTACTTCAAGAGGCCACGAATATGCGAGTTCAAATCAACTTTTAACTTGGTCAAATGGGGCATTTCATGGAAGGCGAAGATGGTCAAAGTATCATTTATTTTCAGTGTTTCTGAGATTGCGTTATTACTGGATAAACTGTGTTTGTATGTAGTTCTTGGGCGCTGATTTTAAAGATTAGTTGTGTCAAATGTTCCTCAAATTTTGTCTTTAAACATGCATAACCTTGAGAGTATTTTAGGCATGGTTAATCATCAGTTTAGTTTTGTTTCGCATATTATTGACAGTTTTCGAGTAAATTTTTTATTTTTATTTTCTTGCATAAATTAGACTCAGTTTTTAATGGATTTTTTTAATAGGTAAGGGTCACTAAATTGGGCGATTTCCAGAGTTATCAGCAGTTGTTAAATGGTGCATGTTGCTAAATTCAATGAAAACAGTCTCAACTCATGCGCATGCGCTGCATTAAAGTATGAATGAAGTATCTAAATCAGATTGAGTGTGCATGAAGGATAGGAGTTGAATATCATCACCCAACAAGCACGCACTTCATTCGACAGGTTTGTTTCATTTGTTATTCCAGGGAGTTCGGTGTGCTGTTTGAAGTGATAGTTTGTATGGTTATACATTAGAACGGTGCGTGGGAAAGAATCGGCATCTTAGGTGTGGTGCGTGTTATCCTTCCAAAAAGATATCTGTGCCTATGCCATTGCCAGAAAATTGCAGAGTTGAATTTTTCAGTAAAAGACAATAAATCTCAGGACAGCAAATCTGTCAGTTTTCTACAATGTAAAACGAATAGTGAAGACTATATGTCGATCCAATTCACCACCAATAGTGAAGACTATATGTCGATCCAATTCACCACCACCACCAATAGTGTATGTGATGTATATGCACACATAAATCAAAGGGATGTTCCAGTTGCAAAAAATAAATGATATGCTCGCACTGTCAACAGGTTTGGCGGATAAAGTTACAAAATTATAATGTCTACTCCTTCAAAAGAAGAAGATTGGTGATTAGATTGCAAGACCTTCATTGCTCAGCCATTAATGAATACATGATGTCAATTCCCAATGGTTTATGGGGCAGCCAAAGGCAAGCTGAGACAAGTCAACAGGGGATGGATAATGTAACTTTTTTTCTAGACCCACATGTGCTCAATAATAGACATCCATAGAAAAGGAGGGAAATAAAACTAGTTTTGCAACAACAAAGAAGAAAATAAAACTCATACTACAGGCAGATAATGACAATAGACTCAAATTATTATATAGTCTAGTGACACAGTGATTGCTCTCCTACAATATTCTAGAATGTAGAAGAGCTTTGGCCTCCGCTAGCATTGTTATTGTTGTGAGTTGTACTTGCATCACCCAACAAACATGTGAAATCTGATTGCGGTTTTGGAATGCCACCAATGCCTTGAAAAGTGTCTCTAATGGATTGGAGTGTGCCCACAATGTCCATCATAGTAGGTCGTCCTTCAGGAGAATCTCTTGTGCAAAGCAAACCCAACTTCTAGACTTCTGATTTGGATTATTTTCATTTCCCCTAGTTCCTCTAGAGGTCCTCTTTCATCTCCACCAATTAAACCATCAATTATCACCATGGTTTCACAGCCACATGCTTGGGTGCAAAGCCCACAAGCTTGGGTTCTTAGCCCACAAGTCACTTTTGTGTGTTAATTCTTCCAAAACCCACTAGCCTAGGGTTTGGAGTACCTCGCAAGCTACAAATCTCAACACTCCCTCTTAGTGAGGGAGGTTCTTCCAACACAAGTATCCATCAACATCATCACTGAGGACACTAGCACATTTGGTATATATCATGCAACATACTCTCTAGAATGAACCCTACAACCTCAGTAGTAGCTCTACCTTATCTCATTTGAACTTGAAGACCTCAACACTTTCATAGGGCTACTCCCTCTAAAGTTAGAATCCCTTTGTCTACACAATCTCTACTTGGCCACTAGCTCAACCTGTCACTGATCTCATGTCCTACAAGTTTAGTCTGAGCTACGGTCGAACACAGGCCATCATCACCGCAACCTAGTCCTGTAAGCACTCATCCTCCTAGATTCGTGCACATCCCTCCATTTTTGGATATGCAACATCACGGTATGATGAAGAAACTAGCCTACCAACATCCAGTCCATCACATGAAACAATCTCAATCATGCTGATCTTGTCCATCCCAAAGCAATCCTCGAGTTGTTCCAACCATCCATGACAATTCATAGGAAGTCCATGATCAACAATCTTCCCTACAAAAGATTGTTGTTCACCAAGGTCACTGCCAATCCACCAAAAATCCCAAAGTCAGTCAAGAACACATCTCCATGTCTTCAATTGAACCCTTTGCTCCATGATCTAGACGATCCTAGCTCCCTCTGAGCTGCTTTGTTGTGCAAACTCTGATTCACTAGACCTTCAAAGTAGCTCTATTACCATGTTGTTTTTCCATGATACTGGATTCTAGGTTAGAATATTACAATCATTGATGCTACCAATCCAAGTCTCACAACGAGACTATGCATAGTGGAATAATATACAATAGTAAATCTACTAGTGCACAAAATATAGATAACTTTTTACAAAAGCCCAACTTCGTTGTATTAATCAAATTGATAATACAATAGTCTAGGGCTCTTGTACCAGGGATAATCGCCGTCATACATTCACTGATACAAGATATAAATAAATATGGCTTGGTGTTTGTCATGACAACCACCAATCTACCTTAAACAAGGTACTCTGATCATTTGGTTGATGTAGTGCGCTCTCTCGTCTCCCCTCATTCGTACCCTGAACACACTTGCTTGGTCCTTCGGCTCCTGATCTACAACAACTCCAATCTACCTCTATCAATGAACCAAATCCATTAGGCCACTAAACTCGGCTCCACCTTCTCTCTCATTCACTGTTAGTCCTTCAACACATCAACACATCGAGAATCTTGTCGAGTCGTTCACAATTCTATTTTTGAACATCTCTCAACTGCCCACTACCGCTCCTCAACCATTTTGGGACTTTCTTCCCACTAATTTCTTCCTATGTTGCTTGAAGAAGACAAACTTAGGGTCGAAGGGCTTCCCACTATCACTGTCAAATGTCCTTCTCCAACAATGAAATTAGGGCATGGAGGACTACAAAATTAATAAAAGGTACTACAAAATTATTAGAACTACATAGCTTAAGAAATCCAAAACAAAAAATAAAAAAGAAATCCTTGAATGGTATAAGGCTTTTAGTATGAAAGAGATAGCAATCAATATAATAAATGTTTCCAATTCTAACATGAATGGGCACAAAATGCCAACAACACAATTGCCTCTATTCTTCCTTTTATTACTTGCTTCTATCGAGCCTAATGTTCTCAATTTGCTTAGCATTTTTCTATTAATTGAAACAAATCCTACAAACAAGTGACCAAACAAGAACCTAAGATCCACTTTCCTCCATTTCAATTAGGAACTAGGGAAAAACCTTGAGAGCAATATTTGGTTCTTTATGGTCCCTGAAATTTTCTGATGTTTCTTCAACCCAAACCCAAAAATTTGAAAGGTAACAGGTAGCATGTATGACCAGATTATAAGTAGTGTAATCATGTAGTATGTAGTCGTTGGATATTGATTCTTGTCACAAGGTGGAAAGGTGAAATATTGTTTCCCTATGGTCATCTTAGATGTCTTTTAGCTATGTTAACTTGAACCACTGCAAAACATAAATTTACACGAGTCTTCTCATCCAAGAGATCGAAACAATTCTGAATAGTTAGATCACATAACTAGTCATTCATAAGTAATGATTTAGTCTGAATGCCCATGTACTACTATGGATAATTACTAATTATTAATGGCAGGTAAATGTTGCATTGAAATAATGGCCTAGTTGTTATTGTATTCAAGAGCTTGCACATTAGAAAAGTAATATAACACAAATTCATCCTCTATCCTTATTCATAAAGGAAGTATATAAAAGCCCAAGGAGATATTCATACTCCAATTTATTGGTCACCAAAGTTTGGCTACTATAAATTTAGTTGACAAATAGTGTTCATCGAAATCGCATGACTAGGTTGCACACATAAACTTCAATGCTAGCATGAATAGCTGAATCAAAAGAAAATATGATCGTTAACTTCAATGCTAACATGAATCGCTGAATCAAAAGAAAATATGATCATTATAAATTTTATATATACTATATAGAAGCACTTAAACCTCCTAGACACACAATAGTTGGGAGGAAAACTAAGAAGTAATGACTTATAATAGAAATAAAAGATCCCAAGTAATGCAACTAGCATATGCAAAATCCAAATATTTGCAAACGTACATTCAATTCTCTAGAGAGTATGAAATGCCACAATCATCTACTTGAACATATTTGGTATGTCGGAAACTTGAATAAGAGTGGGAAGACATGGAGGATACTTTTGATTCAAATTTTCAACAACAAATGCCACCATCCAGGGTAGCATTAGCCGATCTTGTAGGAAATTCATAACATTCAACAAGAAATGTGACTTAGGGGAAGTTCTTTATCTTGACCACCACTTGCTTACTTCTGTCAATATCCAAACAACTTTTACTCATTATCATCTACAAACAATAATTTCTCTTTTAATCAGAAAGATATATGTTACATTAAACTCAAAGCACGGCAAAGAGATATCTGATACATTAAACTATATGCATGACAAGTGTCTGAGACTGGTAATTCATCCTTTCTTAAGATGGAATTGAAATTGAAAATTAATTTGATGTCCATTAAGGACCAAATTCAGTTAAGAACCCCTTCATAACTTACTGAAGTAGGATCTTGTAAATCCCAAAATTATATGCAAAGTTGACTAGTGATTAATAGACAATAGGTTGATGAAATCAAGGTAAAATGAACATCCAAAAGCACAAATCTGTCCACAATAGGTTTTCCAAAAATCCATCTTCCACATTTCATAAGCATGACTCAAGTTCCACTATTCTAATAATTTCCTCCCCAAATGTTATCACAATTTAATGCAATCAACAAACTACTCCAGGGGATGTTAAAATCTACAAAAAGAATGGACTAGAGAAAAGGAAATTCCATTTAAATACTAGTCTTAAGAAATCTTCCAGTGTCCTTGGGAAAGCATAAATGTCCTTCAAAATAATGTAGTATGGGAAAGGAAATGAATCCAAATACTTGAAGAACATAGGCATTCCATCAATAAATAATACAGACTGGAAAAAATCATAAAGCACAAAATCATATGCTTTCCGGTACATCATTTCAATCTAATTGAAACAAAGTGAAGCATTACTTGCATAGCCATTATTGATTCCTCTAGAGTACCCAAGACAATAATTGCTAGTAGTTGCTTCTGGCTTAAAGCATTCCTTACACAGCTCTTCAAATTCTCCTATATTCTAAACACTAAGAGAAGCTAGTCATTTGAAAATTCTGATAAACATATGATACTGTAGAAACATTTATTATAGCTCAAGTCAAACCAGACTTTTATTCATGGTGTTTTGACAAGAACATAAAATTGGAGGGATATCAAGAACTAAGTTGTCAAGAGAGGCCCAGGCCCATCCTTAGAATTTCACTAGGAAATTTTCCACACTAATGTCGTTATGTCACAAAACCACACAAATAAGTAGGCAATGATACAAGCACAATATGAGAAAGAATGTAATTTATATTTTATTCAATATGGTGAATGTCAATACATAAAGCAGATCAATGTCCCATGTTACTAATCGTATCGATTTAGTGCATGCAAGAGGAGCAATTCAACGTACCAATTCACTTTGAGATAAATGATCAAGTGCTAAATACGTCCAAAAACATGCGTTCCTATATCGGACATACATTTATTTGCGTTCCTATATCGGACATACATTTATTTTCTGGCATTATACTCGTGACTATTTAGAGGGGTTGCTATTTTTAGTAGCTCTCACAATTGTGTATATCTAGACATTTGTGCACTTATTATTTTTAATAATGTCCACTTTTAACTGTATTAGAGAAAGTTTTGATTTTTAGGCATCGTGATTGTTACTTCAAGAGGCCACGAATATGCGAGTTCAAATCAGCTTGAAGGAGGTGTTCTTATATGGAAGATGAATCAACTTTTAACTTGGTCAGATGGGGCATTTCATGGAAGGCAGAGATGGTCAAAGTATCATTTATTTTCAGTGTTTCTGAGGTTGCGTTATTACAGGATAAACTGTGTTTGTACGTAGTTCTTGGGCGCTGATTTTAAAGATTAGTTGTGTCAAATATTCCTCAAATTTTGTCTTTAAACATGCATAACCTTGAGAGTATTTTAGGCATGCTTAATCATCAGTTTAGTTTTGTTTCGCATATTATTGACATTTTTCGAGTAAATTTTTTATTTTTATTTTTATTTTCTTGCAAAAATTAGACTTAGTTTTTAATGGATTTTTTTAATAGATAAGGGTCACTAAATTGGGCGATTTCCAGAGTTATCAGCAGTTGTTAAATGGTGCATGTTGCTAAATTCAATGAAAACAGTCTCAACTCATGCGCATGCGCTGCATTAAAGTATGAATGAAGTATCTAAATCAGATTGAGTGTGCATGAAGGATAGGAGTTGAATATCATCACCCAACAAGCACGCACTTCATTCTACAGGTTTGTTTCATTTGTTATTCCAGGGAGTTCGGTGTGCTGTTTGAAGTGATAGTTTGTATGGTTATACATTAGAACGGTGCGTGGGAAAGAATCGGCATCTTAGGTGTGGTGCGTGTTATCCTTCCAAAAAGATATCTATGCCTATGCCATTGCCAGAAAATTGCAGAGTTGAATTTTTCAGTAAAAGACAATAAATCTCAGGACAGCAAATCTGTCAGTTTTCTACAATGTAAAACGAATAGTGAAGACTATATGTCGATCCAATTCACCACCAATAGTGAAGACTATATGTCGATCCAATTCACCACCACCACCACCAATAGTGTATGTGATGTGTGCAATTCACCACCAATAGTGAAGACTATATGTCGATCCAATTCACCACCACCACCAATAGTGTATGTGATGTATATGCACACATAAATCAAAGGGATGTTCCAGTTGCAAAAAATAAATGATATGCTCCCACTGTCAAAAGGTTTGGCGGATAAAGTTACAAAATTATAATGTCTACTCCTTCAAAAGAAGAAGATTGGTGATTAGATTCCAAGACCTTCATTGCTCAGCCATTAATGAATACATGATGCCAATTCCCAATGGTTTATGGGGCAGCCAAAGGCAAGCTGAGACAAGTCAATAGGGGATGGATAATGTAACTTTTTTTCTAGACCCACATGTGCTCAACAATAGACATCCATAGAAAAGGAGGGAAATAAAACTAGTTTTGCAACAACAAAGAAGAAAATAAAACTCATACTACAGGCAGATAATGACAATAGACTCAAATTATTATATAGTCTAGTGACACAGTGATTGCTCTCCTACAACACTCTAGAATGTAGAAGAGCTTTGGCCTCCACTAGCATTGTTATTGTTGTGAGTTGTACTTGCATCACCCAACAAACATGTGAAATCTGATTGCGGTTTTGGAATGCCACCAATGCCTTGAAAAGTGTCTCTAATGGATTGGAGTGTGCCCACAATGTCCATCATAGTAGGTCGTCCTTCAGGAGAATCTCTTGTGCAAAGCAAACCCATGCTTAAGGATTGATTGAGGCAGCTAAGATCTTTATCTGCTTGAGTGCTTGTACTAGCGCCTCTCAATAAAGTCTTGTCCACCACTTCCCCTAGTTGATTTGGAAAATGGTTACCCACCCATTTCTGTAAGTTCATTCCTTGCACAAACATATTGTCAATAGGCTTCTTTCCAGTGAGCATCTCCAATAACAATATTCCAAAGCTATAAACATCACCTTTTGTTGTGATATGCCCACCCAATCCATATTCTGCATTCAAACATTCTCGTCATAAGGTTTATAGTACAAAATATTTAATTAAAATATGAAACTCATAATATTGTCTAAAATGCCATCCAGTTCAAATAATACCTGGAGGAATGTAGCCCACTGATCCCTTAAGTGCAAGTGTAGAAGTGAAAGTTGAATCCTCATTATTTGCAAAATATATGGTTGCAATCCCGAAGTCTATTACATATGCTGTCAAATCTTCACCAAGAAGCACATTGTTTGGTTTCAAATCACAATGGATCACTTGCATGAAACAATGGTGATGGAGATATACCATACCTTGGGCAATGTCTATTGCTATATTCAACCTTTGAATCAATGTCAAACCACTTTCTACTTCACCATTAGGATATAACCACTTTTCTAAGCTTCCATTTGGCATAAATGGAAATATCAAAGCTTTCATTTGGAGGTCTGAATATGAGGTTATGACTCTAATCAAATTCCGATGCCTGACTCTACTCAAAACTCTGCACTCCTTTTTGAAATTCTTGTGAGCCCCTTCCCTTTCCAAATTGAGAAGCTTGATGGCAACCAGTGTCCCATCATTCAAAACCCCTTTGTACACTTTCCCAAAAGTACCCACTCCTAACAAGTTGGCATCACTAAATCCATCTGTTGCAATGATGAGCTCTCCATAAGAAAGTCTTCGATGCCCCACATTTAAGGATGCCCCAACATTAATAGGAATATTCTTCTTGTGATTTAGTCTACACAAGATTCCTATAACTAAACACAATACAATAGTAACTGCAACTGCGACAATAGGTATGACAACTTTTCTTAGATGAGAAACACTTTTATGCTTGTGAGTAGAGCACAATGACAAATTTACCCAAGGTCCACAGAGGCCCGGATTTCCCATAAATGCCGTGGCATTAAGATTTTTGAAAACTCCACCTTTTGGGACCTCTCCTGAGAAATTGTTGAAAGAGAAATTCAATTGGCTGAGCATTTTGAGATTTGCCAATGGTGTGGGTATTCCACCTGACAAATTGTTGGAAGATAGATCTATATTTTGAAGACTTAGAAGTTCACCGAGTGAGATTGGGATTAGACCTTCAAGTGCATTGCAAGAAAGATTTAGGTATTGTAATTCTTTGCAATTTCCAAGCCCACTTGGAATATAACCAGTTAGCTGATTTGCAGAAATATCTATAGCTTGAAGCATAGTCATCTTACTTAGTTCCAAAGGCAAGTGACCCTCTAATAAATTGTTTGAAAGATTGAAATAGAAAGCTAAATCTGCAAAACTTGCAACGGATGGAGATATACCATTAAACTTGTTGTATGAAAGGTCTAACAATAATAAGTTCACACATTTCCCTAGATTTTCTGGTATTTTACCTGATAACCTATTCATAAAAAGATATAAATATTTTAGTTGCGTAAGGTTAGCAATAGAATCGGGAATCCTTCCTATGAGATTATTGTTGTTGAGACTCAAAAGCCCTAACTTTTTAAGCTGCCCAATTTCCATGGGAATGTTTCCTTGTAAATTGTTGTTTCCCAGGTATAACCTTTCCAAAATTTGAAGATTTTTTAGTGTAACTGGGATGGGCCCAGTGAAAGAATTACCAGCTAAAGAGAGAGTTGTTAAACTAGTTAAGTTACCAATTTGGGGAGGTATTTTCCCCACTAATCGGTTACTTTCCAAGCTTACGAAGTCAATTTTCCTAGAGAGGTGACCCACTGAAGAGGGTAAACGTCCACTAAAATAATTTTGGTCTAAAGTTAGCTTTCGTAGGGCAGAACAATTAGTAAGCGTGGTAAGAATGGGCAAGTCTGTATTGCTGCTGCTAACAAGTTGATTTCCACCTAAGAGGAGTTTTTGGAGCTGCGTCAACTTACCGAACTCCATGGGCACTATTCCGCGGAGTTGGTTATACGATAAGCCGAGCGTTTGAAGGTTGGTACAATTGGAAAGGGAAGCAGGAATGGTGCCACTCAATGGTCAGTCAACCGCATGCTGTTGCGACACAACTCCACGGGAATGTGACCACTCAACTGGTTAATGTCGATATCCAATATTAGAAGATTGGTGAAGCTAGAAAAGGAAGAAGGGATTTGTCCTGAGAGATAGTTCCCACCCAGAAGTATCATAGATTCGGAAGGTGGACTCTCGGGAAGGTATACTTCCCCAGTGAAGGTTGTTGATATGTTTCTGGAGCAGGACGGGATTCTACCCGTCAAATTGTTTTGCCATAAGCCTAAGAATTGTAACTTGGGGAGATTGCACATTAGTTCCGAGGGAATATTTCCTACGAGCTCTTTAGAGTCCATAGAGAAAATCCGTAAACTACGGCAACGGCCAAGAGTGAGCGGAATAGAACCGTGGAGTTGATTCATATACAGGTCAAGTTTGTGTAAGCGAAACAAATTTCCCAATTGATAGGGAATGTGACCATGAAAAGTGTTATTGGCAAGGTCAAGTATTCTAAGAAAGGAGAGATTGCCGAGAAGAGGAGATATTGTACCTTGCAATTCCATGGATGAAACATCGAGTGAAACCACTCTCTGTCTGCGGCGACTGCATATGACACCTCTCCACTGGCAGAAGGAAACATTCCGTTTCCACGTAGCGGTTAGCGATTGCCATGGATCGTAGGTGATTCCAGAGAGGAATGCAAGGAGAGCCTCTTCATCGGAAGCATTGCCGTGATGAGCATGCCGGTGGTCTGACAACTGAAGGGCCGAAGAAAATGTGAGTGGAGTGGGAAAGAGAATGGAAAAAGAAGAGAGGAAAAGTAACGTGCATAAAAGCGAGGGAGCGTTACAGATCTGCATCTTGGACTGCTCTCACAGGAATATGAATGGGAATGGTTTGAGTTTCTTGGTTTATTTATAGGAATCAATTAATAAATCTTTCAACTCTAAATGCATTGCGCGCTGATAAAGATAGAAATTCAAACGGAACAAATATTAAAAACCCTAAAGTCCTCGGAGACGCTAATTTTCCACAACAGAAGAAACGCACATTGGTAATGTAATTAATAAAATAGCGCACTTCGATAAATTACTCGAAAACCACTGTCTCGTCTTCTACTTTATAAGGATAGAAATTCAAACGTCACACATGAGATAGAACACTGGGAAGCTATATTTAATTGGCCATGCGCCCATTAATGCGGTCAGCCGTATATGTCTGACTGTTAGAGTTAAACCAGTTACTGGTAAATATATACAACTTGACCATGGTTCTATAAACTGGGAAATAAAGATAGCCTCAAAAAGATAGCGCCGCGATAAAAGTGGGAAACAAAGGTGGCCTTAGAAAAATAGCACTGCAATAAAACTGTTTACAAAAACTTCTGAACTTTACTGTTTACAGATGGAGAAATCGTGTGGAAATTTTTCGGTGGGCTAATTTTTAAATACGAATTTACATATGGAAATTAGTAGTCATAGGGCCTCATGATTAAAAGGAGCCATGGAAATTACTAGTCATGGAGCCTCATGACTAAAATATTGTAAAATACAAAAATCCTTCCTCGCGTGCCCATACGGATAGAAATTCACGAAGAAATATTGTAAAATATGGAAGTCCTCTCCTCCATAACGCTAATTTTGTGATGGCGCACCGCACTTGAATTAAAAATAATAGGACTTATCTTAAACTTCGAGTACGACTTTGCAAATGGAAAATATTGTAAAGGAATTTTGGATTCCTAATTTTCAGGAGAAACTTATTATTTCTCAAACGAAATCAATGCATGATAAAACATTGTTTCGCTGGTTATTTTTAAAAAATCATATTTTTGAAGTTTAAACTTATGTTTTATTTTAAATATTTAGGTAGTTGTCAAATCTTTAA
>APFE031621635.1:90913-109598 GCA_000404065.3 Pinus taeda
ATATGAAAGGACAAGTCCTTGTCATATCCAAGACCGGTTCTGTGCTTGTTGTGGACAAGTTGTTCCCAAGGTCTGATGATGGGCTTGGGAAGTGCAGACTGAACTTCTGCATCTACATGTAACCTTGCTGCTTTGTTTGGTACTAAATCTGAATGAGCTGTAACATGCTGCTCATGGGTGGTTGTCTCAATGTTCTGAACAAAAACAGGTTCAGAATGATGTCGATTTTGATGTAGCTCTTCTTGCTGTAGCTGTGATTCAAGCTGCAAAATATCAATCTTTTCCTGTGCATTTTGTAGACATGTCTAAATTTCTGAGAGAGAGGCTTTGCTGATTTGGATGTGTCATTAGAAGTAGATTGTATTAGAGTTTTCAAAAACTCTAATACTTCACCAATTTGATCCATTTTCCGAAAAAAATTCACTGCCTTAATGATACTTTGAGTTCCTCAGAAAGCTAAAAGCTTCTTGGAAAGATATTTCAAGCTTCAAAAATCCATTTTTTTTACAATGTTTTCATAACAAGTGGGTACATGGCCTGCTGTAGGTGTATTCTTTAAAACATATGATGGCACCAAAACCCAACTTTCAACTAGTTCATGATATGATGCACAAACACAATCCGATATTTAAAAAAAATACAAAGCAGTAAAGACATAATATCAGCCTGGAGACGTGTGACCAATGGACTAATAAGTATGCCAAGAGTGACAAGCCTCTTACTCTTCTACAGAAATCCGCACCACTAATTCGACAATGGTTCCTGCGCCAGCAATAGAAGTCATCTGGGACTGAAGAAAAACTCAGTGGGAGTTTCTGTCAAACACTTATTGGCATACTGCACTCTTATGCATTTGGAAGACCTTCAGCTCTGGCCTGCTTATTCACAGTCAATAGCAGAGAAAATGCCCAGCTCAGCTTCTGGGAATTAGCACAAATTCTGGTCATAAATTTATCTCTGCATGGTGACTGAATTGTGATACCATGGATTTCAAAATTAACACAGTCAAACGCACCACCGTACTAGCAGATATATCAATGCAGAATTCACCAATGCATCACGCACTAGCAAAGGATTCTCACCACCGTTGATTCACAACCAGTACAAACTTGAATATACGACTTCCACATACAACACAATACCATTCATGACATTCAGTGGTTCAACACGGTCTCAACATTCAGCGCAGCGTTCACAAATAATCTCAACGCATTAGAGGAGTGAAAAAACAAATATACGTATGTACAGTCATGCAACGGACGATCTTCTTATATATGAGCCACAACCTCGAACATCATTATCCTGCTATCCTCCTACACAAGAGCAGAACAACCAACCTCGACTCTCTTCCCTTCGGCTTCTGCTAGTTCCAATAAACCTAACATCCAGTTCCACCACCCAGGTGGGTCATTAATCTGCGAATCTCCAGTGCTACTGCTTGGTATATCGACATTATATATACCATTGTGTCGATCCAAATCGCAGCAACAGATATATTTACAATTTTACCTTCAATTTTTTTTGGGCAGACCTATTTAACCGTGGTAACTTTGAGATCTCTTTCTCAACGACAGCTTCTCAGATTTTCTACTTGTGGCATTAAGGGTCTATGTTGTCTGTTCAAGGAACATGACTCTACGGATTGCGAAATCATGACACACTTGGCTGGCTATGGCCACCATTTATTGAAGTGATTAAGAAAACCAAAATAAAGAAATCCAAATGATCACAATAATTTTTTTTAAATGGAAATGGCCATCACAGATATCCTTTGGCTAAGAGGCTGTGTTATGAGGGGCATTTCTATAAGGTCAAAATTCACCAAGAAATTGCAACTGGCCTGATGTACACCTACTTTGAGAAGTTTATAAACCAGGTCTTCATCATAGCAATTGACACACAAGAATTGTAACAATCTGAATTGAGTTTTAGCAGTTACATTACGGAATTTGTTCTCACTATATATGCCAAAGCCTATGAACCGCAGTACAAACCAATAGCCCGCATACGTGTGGCAGAAGCCACTATTTAGATATAAGAGGCCACAATTAACACAATCAGGAGATACTGAATCCATACTCGTAGAATACACAAAGTGACATTAAACAAATTCATGTTGCCCATATCACAACATTAAATTTTGGCAGACTTCACCATGGTTCTCGGCATAGTTTCAATGATACGCTCCGCATAGTTTCAATAATACGCTCAGCATAGTTTCAATAATATGCTCAGTCACATTCAAATAATACGCTTTCGAAACGACCTTCAAACAAATCCCACTATCTTTGAATGTATCACCTGATCTTGAATTCCGGGAAATGAAGGGTCATCTCTACGCCAAAAGGAATGTAATGGGTGCGGTGGCCATCCACATATTCCTGGTTCAATTCCCCGCTCTCCAGGCAAACACTCTTAGACCACAATAATAATATGGGCAGAGTCCAATCGTCGGCTGGGTTCTAGTTAGTGGTCACCGGTGCTCTGAAAATATTACAGTAAGGCATGCCAGGCATAAGACGGAGGGCGAGTTATGTGACTGTTGGCAGCGAGGCGGTAAGGTAAACTCAATGCGTATGGAGAGCAGCAACAACAAAAACTCAAATCTAGGACAATATCTCAGAATGTCTAACGTCAAAGAGCGAGAGCATGATAGAGGGGTGGCAGATTTGGTGCTGACAGAGAGTGGTAGGTAAAATGAGGAGAGATGCCTGTTCAACGTCCGGCTATTTACTGTTCAACGCAATTAATACAGTACTTAAAACAATTTAACGCACCATCATATACATACCAGCATTCAATACGCAGCCACAGCCAATACGTTCAATACCAGCGTTCAATCTGCTGCACACACCATGTTCACAATGATGGAGGTCGCATCACCGAGGTAGAATACACAAATTTTATATATGGAATATGGAAAAGTGCAGGTACAGCGCAGGAATATGGCAGAGCGCAGGTACAGCGCAGTAATATGGCAGAATTAATGGAGCGTTACAGAAGACTAGGCCAGCACTATTCAAGGCAACTCAGATCAGTTGCTAAGGGAAAACAGGCCACACATCATGGCTCCAATACCATGTTAAACACACATGGGGAGCGAGAGCAAATAGAAAGATAAAACATGCAATACATTTTTTATTCACAAATGATGTATATTTATGGTACATTATGTGACCGTTGGGATTCACATCCCAAGGTCTCTTGGACTGCTTTGTCCATTCGGCTTCCACACTAACCATTTAGGATTAGGTGTCCTTGTGATGTACTTGTTGTCATAACTCATCATGTTATGCTTTGAGATCCCTTGTTGTATGTCTCTGCACTTTTCATTATCTGATTGTTCTAATATCTGTCAATCTGATCTCTCACTACATCAATCACCACTTATTCCTCCCGCTACTATGTACTTTGGGCTTCCATAGCAAGGTACGATCCATGAGATAATACCTCTCAATGGACCCTGGCCAATTTCAACCCTCTTGGGACTATCACTTCACATCACCCCACCTCACACCTAGAGGTATGGCTCCATGTTTTCCCTCTACCCACTTGGCTTGAAATTTCCTCCTACTGGAAGTCTTTGCATGAGTGGATGCCTCCACTCGGTCTCCTCTCTACTTCTCCAATTGTGGCTGCTCCACAATTGTCTGAGACTGCTTCTGAGGCTTCTTCTGGGGCTGCATGTTGAGAAGTAATTCAGTTTCCCTCTCAACCACCAAGTCTCTAATAAGGGATCTCAAAGCATAACATGATTCCTTACTTGATTTGATGCGAAATATTTTATGTGATGTACTTGTTGTCATAACTCATCATGTTATGCTTTGAGATCCCTTGTTGTATGTCGCTGGGATACTCTTGTTGCTGTCATGCATGTGTTTTGCATTGAGATTTCTTTTGTGTCATGTTGGTGGGATGCACACCATGCATGTTTTTGTGTCATACTGATAGGAGTCTTTTGACCGAGAGTTCCAGTTGTGGAACATCTCTTAAAGCCACTCCTGCGTGAGGGCATTTTTCCTTGTATGATCGCGACATCATCGCTTGTGTACATCACCTTTACTGACAACACTTAATGCAGTGGCCTACACCATCTTGACACCGGCGCCCAGAGACGTAGTCCCTCCCAGACGAACTCCGTTATCAACGCTTATGTGCTCATGTGTTCATGATTGTTATGTTCCTCTTCTTTTCCGCATGCAAATGTATTCATTGATGTTCTTTAAAAATGAAATTTAACACATCACGAAAGTAAAAGGTCTTCAAAGGGTCCTTCTTCACACCCGGACTTGGATCAAGTACCAGTATAAGAGCGGTCTTTACGTGTATGTGAATTGTAGTGTGAACAATGGAACATGCGACGACAGAGAATGAAAAAGTGATGTACAAGACCATGGTCAAAATTTCCAAAAGAGTGGAAATCATGTACGAAACTATACAAAAAGAGACAGAGGAAAAGGAGTGATCGCACCTTCAGTTGCAAGCCACAAAAGAGGCCATCAAAGAACTAAAGAAAAACAGACATAATCTTCAAACATGGAACGATGAATTGAAGATGTGTCTACATGAAAAGAAAGAGGAAAAACAAAGTTTGCTACAATAGCTGCAAGAAAAGGACGAGGCCTTGGAAAAACTGCAGCGAGACCCATGTGAGGTAAAAAAGTAGTTCCCCATCTTCATGTATGTTTCCTGATGATGATTTCGCTGTTTTTGAAAATCACACCATAGGAATTGGCTCCAAACTGTTGAAGAGAATGGGGTATGAAGGAAAAGGCTTGGGTGTTAATGGCCAAGGCATTGTCAACCCCATCAAAGTGGAGGAATTACCCCATTAGGTAGGAGTTGGGTATGTCAGAAAGAAAGTTGGGGAATGTGCCACGACAGTTAGTGAACCACCAACAACAGATGATGAGTAGCCCTCGTCAATTCTTTCCAAATCGAAAGAGGTAAAAGATGTTGATTTCCTTTTGATTTCATCTTCTCATAGTATGATGTCTGTTGGAGATTTGGAGATCCCAATTACAAGGAAAAACATGATGCTCCTTACAAGGATGAGACACGAGGAGAAAGAAGAACTTGGTGTTAATAACCAAGGAATGACTCAACCTTTGGAGGTTGTACATGAACATCGATTTGCAGGCTCGAGATACACTAAAGGAGAGTTCTCAAAGGTGTCAGAGTTTTCCGATACATCGTTGAAATTTTCGACGAAGGAAGAAGAAAATCCTTTCACCACCAACCTTGCTTTATACCTCTCCTTCTTTTCATCACCTTCATGTTTAATATTGTACACCCATTTGTTTTGTAAGGCCTTTCTACCTCTTAGGAGATTTACCAATCCCCAAGTTTTATTTTCCAGCAAAGAGTTCATCTCTTCCTCCATTGCTTTGTTTCATTCTTTACTATGCTCATCTTTACAAGCCTCTTGAAAAAAATCAGGCACACCTTCATCAGTCAATAAAATATAGTTTGAAGGAAAATACCTTTGTGAAGGCTTATGAGGCCCAAAAGAGACGTGAACGAATTGTGGTGGTGCATTATCAGGTTGAATCTCCTGTAAAGGTTCTTGCAAGGTTCTTTCTTCTTGATGTTCATCAGTTTCCACTTGTTGTCCTTTTTTCTCTTGAATTTGTTGTCCATTTTCTTGCAGTGGTGGGATGTTTTCATGTTTCTCTTCAAACCTGTCAATAACTTCTTGACCTCTAGCTCACCTACAGTCCTCTTAAACATTTTTGACTCATTAAATTTAACATCCCTTCTTCTAATAAATTTCTGTTTAACTGGATCCCATAGAAGATAACCAAATTCTTCATCCACATATCCCAAAAAATTCATTTCATATATTTATCATCTAGCTTAGTTCTATTTTCTTTGGAAATATGTATAAATGCTTCACATCCAAATATTTTCAAATGAGAATAATTCAACTTTTTACTAGTCCAAACTTCTTTAGGGATGCCGCCATCCAAGGTTGTATTTGGAGATAAATTTATAAGATAGCAAGTTGTCCTTACAGTCGCTGCCAAAAAATGCTTCTCCAAACTAGAGTTTGACAACATACTCCTCACTTTCTCCATAATGGTGTGATTCATCATTTCTGCATCACCATGTTGTTGAGGAGTACCAAGCACTATCTTCTCATGCTTTATGCCAAACCTATTACAAAATTCCTTGAATGCATTTGAAAAATATTCTACACCATTATCTGTTCTCAAGACCTTGAGCAATTTGTTAGTCTCTCTTTCAACATCGACATGGAATTTTTGAAATATTTCAAACACTTCACTTTTACATTTCATAGGGTAGGCCCAAACCTTCCTAGACGCATCATCTATAAATGTTACAATATATGATGCTCCTCCTAATGACTTAATGTTAACAGGCCCAAACACATGTGAGTGTATTAATTCTAACAAATTTTTCTTTCTATCATGGCCACCTCTAAAGAATGAAACCCTTCTTTGTATACCATATATACAATGCTTACAAAGATCAAGATTATAGGATTTCAAACCTGGCAGTAAATTTTTACCAACAAGGATTTTTAAGCCCTTCTCGCTCATGTCACCCAAGCACTTATGCCACATATCTGTTGAATTTCTTCCTTTTGCGACAACAACTAAATATGATATTCCTATCATTTCCTTAAATGTGTATAATGTTCCTATCTTGGGTCCTCTGGCCACGACCAATGCTCCTTTGCCAATTTTCCAACCTCCTTTTCCAAAGCTTGTGGAATTGCCTTCATCATCCAACCGTCCCATAGAGATCAAACTCATGCGCATTTTTGGTACATGCCTAACCTATTTCAACAATATATATTGCCCATCCTTCATCTTGATCTGGACATCTCCCACTCCAACAATACTGCAAAAATGATTATTCCCCAAATTCACTCTACCATAATCACCAAGATTATATGCAATAAAACTATATTTGCATGGGGTTACATGATGAGATGCCCCAGAGTCAAGGATCCAATCAAAGCTACTGTTAGATGTATATAAACATGCATCCTCTACTGAAACACTAAACAACACATCACCATATATGACTACAAAAATAGTCTCACCTTCATTTGTGTTGGATGACTTGTGATTTGTATTGGTCGGTCTCTGATATTTTTTTCCTTTCTTCAAGACTCAACATTCTTTCTCCATGTGCCCAGATTTGCCATAATGAAAGCAAATGAGCTTGCCCCTCCTTGATTTTGATCTTCCTCTCGATCTTGATCGCCCTTGTCGGCCTCGATTAATTCTCCTACCACAATCAGCTACAACTAGAGCTTCTCCTCCTTGGTTTTCCGCAATTGACCTACATCACAACTCCTCAATCATTAAATTGTTGTTGACATCATCAAACTTTAAGGTCCTTGCAGGCGCTGAAGTGCTTATAACTAAAATCAAAGTTTTCTAGTTGTCTGGCATAGAACACATCAAAAAAATTGCTCTAATTTTATCATCTAGAATGATTTTAACATAAGCAAGTTGACTAGTAATAATATTGAATTCATTCAAGTGCTTAGAAACTGAAGCACCCTCCATCTTGAGATTATAAAGCTTCTTCATCATGAACACCCTTTGTTTAATGTTATGTTCTTCTCATATAGATCATGGAGCTTCTTCCATAATAATTTTGTTGTCTTTTCTCCAGACACATTGAAATACACATTCTTTGATAGATATACCCGGATTGCTACAATCGCCTTTCTATAAAGCTTATTCTATTCTTCATTTGTTATCGATAAGGGTTTCTTTGCCACACCCTCAATCGGCAAATACCGATATTTCAAAATTAGTGTATCCTCCATCTGTGATTTCTATAGGGAAAAATTAGCCCCGCTCAACTTCTCCATGTCAGATTGCTGTCCCCATTCTCAATAAAATTCACACCCACAAAAATCAAAGCACTACTTTAAAACTTTAATTATTACTATTTAAAATAAAAATCCAAAATTGTCTTTTTCTCTTTTTTTTCTTTTTTTCTTTTTTTTTAACTCCTTACTTCTTCCCACATAAGAAATATCACCCTTTTTTCTTTAAAGGTCCAAACATATATGTTTCGACATAATTAAAAACATATGTAACTATATATATGTTTCACTCCTACTTTGACTTTTACGTACTATTGCACCACGTCCTCCCGGAAGCACACATCAAAGCCAATGGTGGCACCAAGCAGAGCCCCTGTCGAGGGCGGAGAATACAGTGAAGCAGAAATTCTGGCAGTGGCGTTGAAATTATAAACTCCTCCTTCTCCATGCTAGAGATCAATAACAAGTGATCTGACTTCCTTACTCATCTGCTCCAACCTAACGACATTGATAGGCGGGATGCACATTGTGGTCTGGCTAGTTCTAACTGAAGAAGAACCACCTGCGGCCTCATCAACAAGGCACTCCAAGTCGATCCTCTGCTGCTCCAACTCCACCAAATGCTCTTCCCTATCGCGAGCAACCCTAAGCCACACCAAGTGTTGCTTGAAGTTTTCAAGTTTGGCTTTTGTAGTGAGTGTTTTTGCAGTGTTTAAGGATTCCCGGGCTTCCAAAATGTGCTCCACAGCTCCAATGAAGCCCTCGTACACCTTCTCTAGCGCGTCCACTATGCTATACACTTAAGGCTCTGATACCAATTGTTGAGATCATCTGAATCACATGCAAAAAAATTTAGATCTTCTTTCTTTATCTATGAATTCACAATCTTGCGTGAGCAATGAAAGCCAAGGCCAAAGCCTGTGTGTAATAGAAATTTGTGAATTTGTTCTCCATTGTAGCTTTTGTTCTCTTTCATGAATTCTACCTATTATTGTTATCTCCTGTTGTGTCTGTGCTGATTTTATTCTCTATTGTGCTTCTCTGATCTCAACAGAAAGGTTGTTGTTATACGTCACAAAACAAATAGAGATTCCCATTGCTTTTAATTGTTACTGTTGTTCCCAGAACAATATTTTATTGCCAAACAATTTTGTTGTCTTTTCAGGAATGACTCTTCTGTTAGGACGTTTTTCCTTCAATGAGTTTGTACTTCCTTCAAGAGATTTGTGTGCCTAGAGGAGAGAGAAGAGAAAACACGTAAACTAAGGTGGAATCTTTCACCATCGAAATTGACAAGAGATGAGGGATTTAAAACCCTCAGACCTAATGCTCAAAAGTATATGAATTGATCCACACTAGATGCTCCAAAATAAATTCAAGCCTCTTTTATTTATAGATTTTTAAAGGGGTTTTCATATTCTTATTTATAGATTTTTAAAGGGGTTTTCATCTTCTTAAAATAAATTAAAGCCTCCTTTATTTATAGATTTGTAAAGGGGTTTTCATCTCCTTAATTGGTTGAGTGAATCTTATTCAAAATCTAATTTTGGGTTTCTACGCCCAACTGCCCCACAACTTTCCCAACAATGATATTTTGGGGTTTCTCCCATTTTTAAGTGGACTAGGCTATAGCCTATGGGAATAGTCTTGTTTGTCCTCAATTCATTGAGGACATTACACCTTTAGTATGAAAGAAACGACAATCGATACAATAAATGTTTCCAATTTTAACATGAACTAGTACAAGAGGCCAGCAACAGAATCGCTGCAATTTGTCCTTCCAGTTCTTGCTTTTGTCAAGCCTAATGTTCTAAAATTGCATAACATCTTTATGTTAAATGAAACAAATCGTACAAACAAGTGACTCAACAATAACTCAAGATCCACTTTCCTCTATTGCAGTAAGGAACTAGGAAAAAGCCTTGGGGCCAATATTTGGCTCTTTATGGTGCATGAAATTTTCTGATGTTTCTTCAACCCAAAAATCTAGAAAATAATAGGTAGCTTGTATAACCAAAATATAATTAGTATAATCATGTAGTATGGATCACATATAGCCACTGGATATTGATGCTTGTAACAATGTGGAAAGGTGAAATGTTTTTTTTCCTTTGGTAATCTTAGATATTTTTCAGCTATGTTAACTTAAACCAATGCAAAACATAAATTTACATGAGTCTTATCATCCAACATATTGAGATAATTCTTAATAGTTAGATAACTTAAGCACGTATTCATAAGTAACAATTTAGTCTGAATGCCTATCTATTTGCATTGGATAATTACTAATTATTAATGACATGTAAATCCTGCACTAAAATAATGGCCTAGTTGCTATTGTTTTCAAGAGCTTGGACATAAAAAAAGTAATATAAGACAAAGCTATATTGTACCCGCATCACGGGGATTCACTTAATGAATCTTTGACATATCACATGCATTCATGACATACTAAACAATACCTCTAATTTGACTACATATTGGAAAATACCTCTAAAAATCACATTATTTAAACCCCTGCCAATATGAACTCAATACACCTTCCTAATTTAAAAAACCCCTATTTTCACCAAATATTGTAGGTATCCATTTTTCACTACCATTTTTTATACCCTTTTATATTTTTTCATTAACTTTGAGCTCCATTTTTTATACCTGCCAATATAAAAAACCTTTACCCCTATATATTATGTCATTTTTCCCTCAACATATATCTCCCAATATAAACCCACGTGGTAAGGTATTGTTCCCAAATAAGCCTCCATGACCCTTATTCATATAAAAATATTATAGGAAATAAAAGAGTTATTCATACTCCAATTTATTGGCCACTCAAGTTTGGCTACTATGAATCTAGTTGAACAACAGTGTTCATCAAAATCACATGAATGGGTTGTACACATAAACTTAAATGGTAACTTGTTTTGGAAATAATAATCCCAACTACCACAATAAACAGCCTGACAACAACCATACTTGTGAGACGTATTTTTGCAAGTTGTGTCTCTGCTTGAAGATAGGACTGAAGCCAGACGCGAACCATTCAGAAACTCAACAAAGGCATTTAAAGAAGTTATGTACTTTGGTAAACAGATATGGGCAAGCATTCATTCAGCAACCTTTGCCCACACTCCATAAAACACCTGCGCGATTCTGAACACACTCAACAACAATATCATATTAATTATTTTGCTCTGTCATGAATTAAATGTAAAAATTGTATGTTGAGTTAAATATGAATGTAAAACTCAATTTTACTGTGTAGAGAGGTTAGAGAGTAAGAGGTAAGTAAAAGAGCGCAAGTCTTTGTGGAGAAAATGGTGGAGCAATTTTTTGTGGGAACGTGAAAACAACAGTTACTTTGTTTCACTGTGTGTTATTCCGAGTAAATTTAAATCACTGTAAAACTTTTATTTTACTTGGTGAATGAGCCGCAGTCTCATGTAAATGTATTTTCATGTTTAAGAAATGAATACTAAGTTTTAGTGTGTTGCTCCAAACCTATCTTGTTATTTTTGTTGTGAGTATTCATTAAGTCTCTGGAATAGTTCTGCGTTGTGCGAAATCAGCTTCGCGGTGCGCGAAGATAGGTGTGTGAAATCAATGCAACACGAAATCCAAATGCGCGAAATCAGCTTCACGGTGCGCGAAGATAGGTGCGTGAACCTAGCTTCGCGAAAGTCAAAAGACCTCTGTCCCTTCGTGAAAATTAAATTTCTTAAATATTTTCTATGATGGTATTGAAGCGGGTTAAATATTGTTAGTGTAAAAACAAGTGTTTTTACTAACAATGAAAATTGTTTTGAGCGCGAATTGTTTTTTAGCATATTTACCAACTGGTAGAAAGTATTCTTACGCTCAGAAAAGGCAACATCAAGCACAAGTTCGACTAATCGTCAAATACCTTAGTTTAATGGAAAAAATTATGATTATTGGGCTATTACAATGAAGGCCCTGTTTTCTTCTCAAGACATTTGGGATTTGGTGGAGAATGGTTTTCAAGAACCAGCAGATGCAGCAGCATACAATGCATTATCTCAAAAATAAAAAGATGTGTTAAGAGACAATAGGAAGAAGGATTCAAAAGTCCTGTTCTATATTTTCCAAGCGGTTCATGAAAGTATTTTCCCAAGGGTTTCAACAGCAACGAAGTCCAATCAAGCATGGGACACCCTCCAGACAGCCTACCAAGGCATGGAAAAAGTAAAGACAACAAAGCTGCAAATGTTGAGGAGAGATTTTGAAACACTTTGTATGAAAGAGTCTGAGAATATAGACTCGTTTTTTAGACATGTAAGTGGGTTGGTTACTCAAATCAGGTCTCATGGTGAGACACTTGAGGAAACAAGAATAGTTGAGAAAGTTTTGAGAAGTTTGCCATCGAGGTTTGAAGCCATTGTGGTGGCCATAAAAGAGACAAAGGATCTCTCACAATTCTCAGCGGATGAGCTTAATGCATCACTGATTTCTCATGAACATAGACTGAATATAGCAGCAAGCTCCTCATTGGAGCATGCCTTCAAGACACAAGTATCATTTGGTCAAGCTCGAGGCAGAGGAAGATCATATGCTAGAGGAAGAGGAAGAAGCCCACACAGAGGTAGAAGAAGTAGGCCTGCAAGCTCAAATGGAAGAGGCAACAATCAAAATCAAAATTAAGGCCCTAGCTAGAATCAAGCACAAGGTCAGAGGTATGATAAATCTAAAGTTTAATGTCATTACTGTAAGAAGTATGGTCATTATGCAAATGAATGTAGAAAGAAGCAATATGACATTAGTAACAAACCAAGTGTAAATTTCACAAGAGAAAATCAGAACCATGATAACATGTTTTTAGCTTGTAATGTAGCACAAGAAAAACAAAGTGATATATGGTATCTAGATTCAAGGTGTAGCAACCACATGTCAAGAAACATAGAAATGTTTTTTGATCTAGATGAAAGTGTGAAATCTGAAGTGAAATTAGGGACTGATAGCAAAGTCTCTGTCATGGGTAAAGGAAGAGTTAATATCCTAACAAAGAAGGGGGAGAAGAAATACATCTCAGATGTTTACTTTATCCCCAGTCTAAAACATAATTTCATGAGCATTGGACAACTCATGCAGAAAGGCTACAATGTCTTCTTTAAAAATGATGTGTGCATAATTTTGGATAGGCCTCCAAGTAGACAGCTAATTGCAAAGGTTCAGATGACAAACAATAGAATGTTTCCCCTAAAAATAATATCAAATTTGCAAAAAGAAGGTGCACAAGCACAACTATCTATGAACTCACAAGAAGATGGAAAAAAAAAGTTGTCACACAAGTAAACTTTCAAGCAGAGGTACAAGATGAAAACTTGTTATGGCATTTGAGATTTGGACATCTCAATTTTGGAGGTTTGAATTTGCTGCATAGGAAAAACATGGTGAAAGGTTTACCA
This sequence comes from Pinus taeda, assembly GCA_000404065.3. NCBI lineage: Eukaryota > Viridiplantae > Streptophyta > Pinopsida > Pinales > Pinaceae > Pinus > Pinus taeda. The sequence goes on from APFE031621635.1 coordinate 104,150, forward strand.
CTCATAGAAAAACTAGACATCATATGTGAAGGATGTATCTTGGGCAAGCAACATAGAGAGACATTTCCAACAGGAAAGTTAGTGAGGGCAAAGGCACCTTTAGAGATTGTCCACTCAGATTTATGTGAACCAATGCAGACACCATCAATTGGTGGCAGTCATTATGTACTGACCTTCATAGATGACTACACAAGAAAGACATAGGTCTTTCTCCTAAAACATAAAAGTGAAGTGTTTGAGCGCTTTCGCCAATACAAGGCTCTTGTTGAAAAGCAAAGTGGACACTACATCAAAGTCCTTAAGACTGACAGAGGTGGAGAATACATCGCAAATGACTTCCTTAAATTTGCACAGAGCATGGAATTCACAAGCAATTTACAACAAGATATGCATCACAGCAAAATGGTGTGGCAAAAAGGAAGAATAGGACCATTATGGAGATGGCAAGGAGTATGTTGAGAATAGGACCATTCTTGGGTTTTTGGAGAAGGAGAATCACTAAGAATACGCTGGAGCCCTCGCGGCAAATGATGCCCTAATCCGAGAAGACATCTATCTGCTATAAAATGATTCATTGTTAATCTATATACGCTATTTAGGAATATACATGGTGAAACCCTAACATAGCAAGGAGGACTTACGCAGTTAATATATAAAGAGAAAACGTAGTCCTGGAAATTACGCTGGAAATGATTATGAATATGCAGGCAATAGCAACGCAGTCTTGAAGATTGATCCCTCGCAGTCAACACATTGTTATGAAGATTCATTCATAGGTCATATGCAGATACGTTGGAATGCCTTATACAATACAATAGAAACCAATTTCACAGCATGGACAATAGACAGTCATGAAATCTGAATGATGTCAAGGGAACACAACGTCATACGCTGTCCAAGCGCCTCAATATGCAACGCAGTCAAGAGATGAACGATGTCAAGGGAACGCAGCGACATACGTTGTCCAGAAGCCTCAACACGCAACACAATCAAGGGAATGCAGCACTCATACGCTAAACCGTATCACGCAGTGAAATGTAGCCACAGTCTATACAGTCAACGTAATGCTCTCATCTTTTATATGCAAGGCAGAGAGACCATACACACTGGAAATTATGCAGGTAATGATGGATGAAAAAGGATATCAATATATATATGTGTATTGATCTGTGCGCCTGCTAGCTCAGCAGTGATGTCTCGACATCAATTTAAGGATGAGCTTCTCAATCATTGTCATCTCTCAATTATCACTACAGTTTATATATAGTGTTTAAGTAATCATGATGAAACTGTCATTATAATAATGTAGCCCTAAATGAAGTTATCTAACAAAGAGCATAGTGAAGATCTCAATAGATCTCATCATTGCAAGATGTTGTTGTAACAACTTCAAAAGGTACTACAAGCATGATCTCAACAAAGGTACAACAATGGTGCAACTGTGATGCAACTGGCAGCATCATGATAAATGAGATCATGACCATGGGTAGCATGATGTAGATCATGGACAGCATGATGTATGGGTAGCATGATGTATGAGATCATGTGTGACATGATGATGCATGATGTTGCATGATGGTGCTACACGGTACAATGCAGCAAATGGACGAGATGCAGCATGATGATAGATGACGATGTGATTGCTAATGTGGAAAATAAATTGAAATAAATTGCTTTAGCATAGAACATACCTAAAATTAACAATGATGAAATTGTGTTGCAGCACTGCAAGTCACAAGAGCAATTTGTTGATATTTTCACAAAGCCATTGGCAAGTGAAAGTTTTGTTTATCTCAGAAACTGTTTGGGAATTGTCAATGGCGACAATTGTGATTAAGGGGCAATGTTGGAAATAATAATCCCAACTATCGCAATAAATAGCCTGACAGTGGCCATACTTGTCATACATATTTTTGCAGCTTGCATCTCTGCTTGAAGATAGAAGGACTGAAGCCAAACGTGAACCATTTAGAAACTCAACAAAGGCATTAAAAAAGTTATGTACTTTGGTAAACAGATATGTGCAAGCATTCATTTAGCAACCTTTGCCCACACTCTAAAAAACACCTGCGTGATTCTGAACGCACTCCACAACGACATCATATTAATTATTTTTCTTTGTCGTGAATTAAATGTAAAAATTGTATGTTGAGTTAAATATGAATGTAAAACTCATTTTGACTGTGTAAAGAGGTTAGAGAGTAAGAGGTAAGAAAAGGAGAGCAAATCTCTGTGGAGAAAATGGTGGAACAATTTTTGGTGGGCCCGTGAAAACAACAGTTATTCTGTTTTACGGTGTGTTATTCGGTGTAAGTTTAAATCACTGTAAAACTTTTATTTTACTTGGTGAATGAGCCGAGTCTCATGTAAATGTATTTTCATGTTTAAGAAATGAATACTAAGTTTTAGTATGTTGCTCCAAACCTATCTTGTTATTTTCGCTGTGAGTATTCATTAAGTCTCTAGAATAGTTCCACGCTGCAGGAAATCCAAGTGCGCGAAATCAGCTTCACAGTGTGCACTTTCCAAGACAATAAATGCCAGTAGTTGTTTCCTGCTTAAAGCATGCCTTACACAATGCTTCAACTTCTCCTGTATTGTTAACACTAAGAGAAGTTAGTACTTTGAATTCTGATAAACGTATGATACTGAAGAACCATTTTTTATATCAATTCAAACTAGACTCTTTTTCACGGTGTTTCAACAGGAACAGAAAATTGGAGGGATATCAAGCACTAATATGTCAATGGGTAAGAGAATTCCAAACCCATCCTTAGGATTTTACGAGGAAATTTTCCACTATAATACTGTAATGTTAAGGATAGGGGTTTCGTCGTTATGCCACAAAACCACACATATACGTAGGCAATGATACAAGTCACAATATGAGAGCAAATGTACTTTATTCAATATGATGAATCTCAATACATCAAGGAGGCCAATGTCCCATGTTACCACTCGTATCGATCTAGAAGGTTTAGTGCATGCAAGAGCAGCAATTCAATGTACCAATTCACTTTGAGAGAAATGATCATTTTGCACATGTAAGCTTTTTCAGCGAGCCAAACTTAACAAACGCAAGGTGATAAGCATCATAATTTGAAAATAGAACAGTTCATTCATGGAAATCTATACTTTGACATCTTCAGTTTAGGTTGAAGGTAGGACATGCATGTAACCAGATCCAGTTCAATTTGAGTACATGCAAGTGATTATTCAACGTATAAAAGGAAGAGATTTTGGTGTGTGCATCAAGTGTTATCAGCATGTAAGTGCCAAATACTCCAGCGACATGCATTCCTATTTCCGACATACATCTAATTTTTGGCATTTATACTCGTAACTATTTAGAGGGATTACTATTTTTAGTAGCTGTCACAATTGTGTAAATCTAGCGATTTATTCACTTATTATTTCTAATAATGTCCACTTCTACGCATTACTATTAGAGAAAGATTCCATTCTTAGGCAAGGTGATTGTTACTCCGAGAGGTCACCAATGGCTTTGTGAAAATATATTCTTCAATTGAAAATGAATCCACTTTTAACTCGGTCAAATAGGGCATTTCGTAGAAGGCAAGGATAGTCAAAGCAACATTTATTTGTTGGGTATTTTTGTGTTTGTTTGCAATGGGAAAATACCAAAACCACAAAATAAAACACAGAGGCAATGCTCTGTTTTCTTTACACCAGGATCTTTTTGCACAGAGGAGTCTCTTTAAAATAATTACAGAGCACAGAGTATTCCACCACCATAAAATGATTTCTATTCATTAAACAAAAACATTTACATATTCATCCTCTTTTACTCAGAGGGATTCACCAAAACATTTTAACAAAAATTACTCTGCCTCTTATGAAATTTTACACCACTGTGTGTAAATATTTCATTTACATTCACTGCTGTGTGAAAACAAGATTACAGGGATTTACACATTTACCTTTTCACCTGTGTGAAACAACTCATGGTTTTCAAACAAAACTATCCACTGGTTTTCTCCATTCATTTCTCCTTCTACTCCTGCACTGCTGTGCAATTTTTTACTTCTTACATTACCAAGACAAAATGATTTTACACTGCTGCTGCATTTTCCTTTTACATTACAAACCCAAAAATAAATTCATGCACTTCTGTGCGTTCCTCCCCTGCAATGCAAAATTAATCTCTGGTCTTTTACAGGTGCTGCTGACCCTCTGTTTTGTTTACTCGCTGCCGCGAACTGAGGTTCACATCCCCGTGTGCAATAGTCTTAGCATAGAGTCAACTCACATACAAAAAAATATATCATAGGTTCATATGCAATTTAATAAAAACTTACATGCCGTAAATACACCCATACTTCCGTAGAAATTAAATATTACTTGCCGTAAGAAAAAATAAATGCATTACCTAAAAACTATGTCAGTTCTTTAACATAAGGTATGGGCCATAGTTATTACTCCACGCATTTAATTTCACCTGACCCGTATGCACCTTCCCTTGCAATCCAACGGTGGAGAAACTTACCTTTAATCGAACGGCGGAGGATGGATATCGGAACACCCTTTCTCACCGTACTTTACACCACCGTGCAACTTTGGTAAATCAACAGACGTAAATGCTGGAGGTCATCGGACGAGTGAAATCAATATCGGAAGGGGTGAGTTGACTAAGTGTTACCTTCCGATAAGTGTCAGGTGATGATGTCACGCCTGTCCACATGTTAGCGTCGGAGCACCATCATACGGAAACCACTTTTGCCAAAGAGTGGTGCGATGGCTTCCTGGCGGTTTAGGTTTGCTGCTGGGTGGTTTTGACTTGGTTGAACGGTCAGCGTTGAATGCTGGCCCACGCGCAGCAGTGGAATTACATATTTTCAACACTCCCCTTTAATTTCACCTGCTGGGCATTCGGTCATACCCAGACACTTTCTCAAAAATTCGAAGCTTTTCTGATCCAGTGGCTTTGTCAAGATGTCTACAACTTGTTCTTGTGTCCTGCAATGTTCTAGGACAATTTCTCCATTGTTCACCAATTCTCTGATGTAGTGAAACCTTGTATCAATGTGTTTCGTTCTCTTATGAAACACTGAATTCTTTGACAATGCAATAGATGAGCTATTGTCACAAAAAATCACTGTCGCTTTTGCCTGCTCTTGGCCTAAGCTCCTCAACATCCTTCTCATCCAAACTGCTTGACATGCTGCTGCTGTAGCTGCCACATATTCAGCCTCTGCTGTAGACAATGCTACAATGCACTACTTCTTAGAAGCCCATGAAATGGCTCCTGGACCCATATGAAAAACATAACCGGAAGTGATTTTCCGATCATCAACACTTCCAGCCCAATCACTATCAGTGTATCCAACCAAATCTGAATGTTCTGAGACATTATATAAAATTCCAAACATTTTGGTACCTTTGACATACCTCAAAATTCTTTTTGCTGCCTGCCAATGTGCCTCCTTTG
>APFE031621639.1:0-33426 GCA_000404065.3 Pinus taeda
CCTCCTTTCTATATATAGGAGTCTAAGGAGTCACAATATAACCCAGCCGACCTACCAATAATAATATGAAGCCACAATAGTAACATTAGTGGGCTTATATGGGGTACAATAGTAACAATATGGGCAATATGTGGGTACATCAATATAATAAGTGGGTTGTACTAATAACAATAAGGGTTACACTAGTAGTATAGGGGCCTAACATCCTCCCATGTTGTGGGAAGCTTGAAAGAGTACAGCGGTAGGCAAAGATGCAATAGGCACGACATGTAATTCTTTCATCATTATCTTCTGTTGATGTTTCAATTTTCTCAATTCGTAAAGGGTAATATTAGCCCTAGTATTTTTCATGTCATAAATAATATTGTACTCCATTTCATCTGACACTATCAGTGTTTTTGATGGAGTTGTTTGATCTGCTTGGACTGGGCTAGATTAGGTCGCTTTAGTGGTCGTTTTCTTTGTTGCGACTTTATCACAGGACTTGCGCTCTTCTGCTTAGAGGTATTTTGGGGAGGATCAAGCTGATTTTTGCTTCGTGTGCTAACTGGAAATACTTCTTGATCTTCTTCTTGTGGGAGGATGAAATCCCACATTCCTTGTAATTCCACAACTTCTTCGTCATCAGTCTGCCCTTCAGTGGCACTTTCTTCTTCTTCCTCTTCCTCGGATTCGGCATTTGAAATGGCATTGGGTGGTTTTGCGTCCGTTGAAGGACCTCTTTTAAAAGCTCTATAGGGCTTTTTTGAAGAAGTTTCTGCTACTTGTTTTTTTATGTCAACCATCTCATTAGACATGGTCTTTAAAACTTTCTGCAATCCTTTCAAATCGAAAGGGTCTTTTGCTTGTTTCTTTTTGGAGTCTTCTTTGAAGGTGACTCTTTTAGATTTACGTTCCTCTATTGCAGATCTCTTTTCGAGGGCTATTACGCGTTTCTCTATTGTTATCGCCTCCGTCATGTTTTCAACTAAGGTTGCTTTATTTGCTCTATCTACGAACATTGCTAATTTGATGGTAAAGCAGTAATATACCATTCACATCGTACTCCTTCGCTGGGTTGGGAAGCAGTGGGAATTTTGTTGAGAATTTTATTGAACTGTAAATTGAAATCTTTGATAGGCTTTTTAGCTTCGACTTTAAGATTGGATAGGTCATTGATTAACGTTGTTGTTGATCTGTCATCACCATACTTGGTAAGGAATTGATTCTGGAAGATATCCCAACTTGTGATAGACCCGGAGGGTAGTGAAAAGTACCATAACCCGGCTATCCCTTGCAGTGTATAGGGAAAAATCCGAACAACAGCGTCTTCATTAGTAACTCCATTGAGATTGATAGAAAGCATGAAATTGTTTATGTGTTCTTCTACTAGCATGCCTGCTTCAGGATTGAATTTGGGCAGCCATTTCTCAGGATGTGCCGGTATTTGACTCAAGGGCGCAGGCATTAAAATGGCTCCAGGGTTGTTCCACAGAGACTGGGCCATCATTGAGCTTCTAGTAGAGGAAACTGCAGAATATGATCCCTGTGGCTGGGAAGATGAGGATACTATGATCGTATATGATTGAAGAAGGGTTGTGGAAGTTCCGGTAGACAGATGGATGATGGTTTGGAATGGAGGTGTGGGTGGTTGACTTCGCGGTGGGGTAGTTGAAATGGATGATGTAGACGAAAGAGTCTCACTGTCAGACTCTTGCGGTAATTTCCTCGCTCTTTTCCTGGTGGGAAGAGGCAACTCAGTTGGCTTAATGCCAAATTTTTCACTCTTTAACTTGGTTAGGGGTTGAGTAGGATTGTACTGCGAAGTCACACTGCTTTGAGATTTATCAGACCTCTGAGGAGAAACGAAAAATCCCTAAAGTTTGTGAATCAAAGATTCAACTTCAGGAGGTTCAATGGTATATTGGTCTAAAATATTAGGGTGTGTAGCAGCGGTTGATACTCAAGCGACTTCTGACTCTGGATTTAAATGTTCTGGGGAAGTCGGGGGAGAAGATGAGGGTGATTTACTCTCAGGATGGTATTTAGATTTTGATTTAGGTGCCATTAATAGTTCAGGCCCTCCTTCTAGCGCCAAATATGTTGAAGCCCCGAAAATCGGGTCGACAACAAGGGGGATAACTGCCCGGTCCGGACCTTGGTTGGCAGCTCCTTATCTGTTTAGTATAGCAGGTCCAACTGGGGATAATGGGACCAGTGTCCCAATCTAAGGGTGTGTGTGTGTGAAGAATTGGATGTTGTTGATCTAAAAGTTCCTATCTAAACTACTTTAATCTAACTCTATGCTATTGTAATCTAATGAAAACAACACATCTAATCTATGCTAACCCAGGATGTAATTCTTCTATTATGCGATCTAAAGAGATTTCAAATAATAACTGGTAATAAAGATCATTCAGCGATTATAAGAATGGAAATCAATTAATATGAACCACTTTGTATAAAAAGTTAGGCAAAATAGTTGTGAACAACATATCACATAATAAGTTATTCACACATTAAACATAAATAAATGGCTCCACCGTACAAAAGTCCCGAATGGTAACACAAACATTCATGTAATAACATATAAACAACTAAAACCTGTATATTTCTTTAGGAATATAAGCAGAAATGGTCAAGAGATAAAAGTACCATTTATGACTGGTCCTACTCATAAGCTTCAAGCAACAATGATTTATCTCTCCTTGTTCTAATATCTACTAAGAGTACAACAGTGCAACATCAGTAGCAGATACCAAATGCAAACATCAATAAATGTTGATCCATTCATTCATCAAAACCTCCTCTGAGGGTGCAAAAGTGCATGTTCTGAGGACAAGTTTTTGACAAATTTTTGGACCCTTCTCTAAATGCATGAGAAGGGTTTTAATACTGCTAACTAAATAACTTAATTACATAAATTTAGGATACGGTTTAAATGACCGCCCTTTTTCTAAGCAAACTTATTTCTAAAAATTGAATCTAATTCCTAACTATTTCTGCTTTTGCTCCTTAATGTTGCAAGCATTCAACATTTGCCTGGGAAGAGTCGGCTAGTTGCCTTCCGCTTTGTTTTGAGTTAAGCAAACGGAAATGGCAAGCGCTGGCACCATTTTTTAGTAAACTAGAAGATATTTTTGGGAATCATCCTCTGGCTGGGTGAATTAACTACGTATATACATGGTAATGACCAAAATGTCCCTCAAATTGTTTCTGCCTTTGCTATCTTGATTTCTGGACTTGCGAATGACTAAGCAAATTAGGGACCTTGCTTTCTGAACAATTTTCTTAGCGCATTGAAAACTGCCTCCGTTCTTTGATTCGGGCCTTTCTGGTGCTTTTTTCGCCTTTAGCGCCTTTTATTTTACCGGGTATAAGCTTCAGGATTTTTTGTAATCATGCTTCTTTTGTGAGCTTTTGACCCTGAGGGTTGAGTCGGCTACTGATGTCAGCATCTGTTCAGAAATGCTCTGGAATTTGCGGTTCCGTTGCATGCGGTATTCGTTTATGAGGGCATCTCTTCTCTGCCTCTGAGCGTTGATGCTTTCCCTTTTTCTTTAGATGTTTCATGTTTTTCATTCCTGCAGTTCACGCAAAGGAAAAGAGTAATGACAATAAATATTGACGCGAAAGCTCTAAGCTCTACGAATGTATAAAATAATGCCACTTTGGCGTACATTCATTAATCTTCTTTAAGATGCGCATCGAGTTTTTTGGTTTACTGATAGCTTTTCTTGAATGTTAAGCCGAGGAAAATTTGCGATGGGCGATTTCTGCAACTTGCATTACGTTATCGTGTTATCGCATTTTTGTCAAGATTGTGATATCACAGATCACAGATCGCAGATTGTAGCATCACAACATTGTAGCATCGCGTTTATCACAGGATCGCAGATCGTGTTAAATCATTGTGTGTTGTTTATGCGATGTTGCGACATGCGATGTCGCATATCGGCCATCGGAGATTTCTTAAGATCTTCATTTATGGGCACTTCTTAATGTATGCGATGCGATGAATTTCACGTCGCTTTTTCGTAGTTTTTATTGTGCTCATAAAGAAATGTTCTACTCTCTTCTCGCGATGCGATATATTTTTAAGGAGTATAATACAAAAATTTTCTTGAATTTTTTACTAAGGGTCCCCACTTGTTTTATGTTATTGCTAATACTAAAGAAGGAGGGGGGTTGTTGGTGGCCACAACACCAACGTATCGAGGACTTGATCAATGAATGGGAGGGGAAAATGGTCCTTTTTCGTTGCCTTATTTAACTCTCGATAGCCTACACAAATACGTCATTTCCCTTTTTCTTGGGGACGGACACCAAAGGGGAGAACCATTTACTTTCTAAGATGGGATAAATAAAGTTTACATCTAGTAGCTTCTGTGATTCCTCTTTCACGATACCTTTGAGATGAGGGTTCAACCTCCAATGAGGTTGTCGAATGGGTCATGCATACTTCTCTGTATAAATTTGGTGTACATAATGGTTGGCTCCAGTATTGCAGCAATAATGCTGCAACTCTTGGGACTCCCTTCTTTACTTTTATCAACCTGGTAGTTCATAACAAACTTGGAAGCGACGGTGTTGTATGCACAAGTACTAGCTCTTGCCATAGGTTGCCACTTGATCTGTTGGCACAAGTCTGCTAGGAGTTGAAGACAACTTCTATGAGCTCTTAGAAGAAGCTTTTAACTATGATGGATGAAAGCTAACTCAAATGAGGCTAGTCTACTTGCAGAAAGAAGCCAAAAGCTGAAAGGAAATGCAAACCCTAGCAAACCCTAGTTTTACCGATTAACCCTACCGGTGCAAGAAAAGAGATGATAGTAGTGGGAATGAATGTCATCAACTTTTATAAAGGTAAAATGCATGTGACTAAGCTACTTCTGTAGTAAAATCTAGAAAAAGCATTTTTTTGTATTTTTGGGTAAGTTGGCAGAATTATTATGCATGTGTTTTAAGTGTTTTTGACTCTGCAGAGGGTGATTGGTGAAAGGAAATGGCATAGGCACTTGCAGGAGGTTGGGAAGGTGAGAAGAGGGCCTATGGGGTCCCTAGAACCCTTCCAGAGATTTTCACAATGTTCGCATCTCAAGAAACCGCTTTCGTGAGCTTCTACAGGAAGTCTGCAGGGGTTCTACAAGATGTTCTACAGGATGTTCCGAAAGGGTATTTTGGAGGGTTGATGGTGGAAGAAAGGTGGAGAAGTGGAAATGGAGGTTAGATAAGGATTTTAAAGGGTCTAGGACCTAGTGAATGAGGCTAAGGAGTGATTAAGGTGATTGGATTTGTTCGAGGATGGAGGGAGCAATGATGCACAAGAATGTACAAATTAGGGAAAAGTGGGAAAATGTGGCAAATGAAGGGCAAGAATCTAAGTTAGGGGATGGAGCAAGTTGAATTGATAGAGGGAGGGTAGGCAGGGAGGTATCACAGGTGTTCTGCACGTTATTTTCCAAAACTGATCAAACGAAGACTAGGAAAACAAAAGATCTAGCTATTTGGACCTAATTTGACCTAAATACCAGAAATCATGATGGATAGAAGTTTATTGGTAGAAAATCATGTAAAAAAACTACGAAAACCAAGCAAGAAAAAATCGAAATATGCAAGCACAACTGGTATCAACTTTTCCAACTAAAAAAAATCTAACACTAGCAATTGCATTGAAAGGCAAAACAATGTTTTTGCGGCAGTAAGTATACCTTGGTCTCAACTCATGGTCCCAAGGAGGGAGAGATGAGATCAAGGATTCCTTAGTGGCCTTTTTGCAGGTATTTTCCTTTACCAATCTATCAAATCAACCTGAAGCATGAAAGGCTATTTCAATCATCAAAAACAACCTAAGTAATAAAGCAAGATCTTAATCTAGATAAGAGAAATTATTCTATGAATGCAACAAAGACACATAAAAGTACACAAAGGAGGTACTAGCACTTGGGTTGGGCCCAACCCTAAGAGCTACAGCCTCCTAAGAAAGATTAGAGTTGGTGCAAAGTTGGATTCATCTTTATTGATAAAAAAATAATAGTTACATCCCAAAAATTGTCTACAAGAAAAAGCTCAAAAATGTGTTGATACAGAGCTACACTAAAGTGCTAACCTACTGACTAAAATCTAACTACAATCTTACTAAAATCTGACTAAATCTTGACTAACTGAAATGATGCCATAAGCCTTCTTATATAAAAATTGAGGACCCCAACAACCCTCCTAAACTTTAGGAACTCGGCTGCCAAAACTTGCAGTTAACAACAGTCCTACTTGACTTGCTTGGCTGCCCCTTGTGCTCTAATTTTTTGATGGAGAATTCGAGGTAAGGGCTCATAAATGAAGGGGGAACATTCCTACAAATCATCTCCCTTATTCTTCCACGAATTTGGCTGCCAAGTGCTCATTAAAAATTTGATTTTGTCTCCAAATTGACCAAAAAACTGCATAAAGCACACATTAGACTTGTTGGCATAATGACTAACCCAATTCACTCTATTAGTATAAATATAATAAAAAACGTGCAATAAACTAATGAGAATGGTGCATTAAGTCGAACTAGGAGGCTGAATGAGCTCATATAATTACTCATTTCTGGGGCTCATCATCACCCCCTATTGAAAGTGTTGCTCATTTTCTCATAAACTAATCTATCTCTTCATCTTTGATGGCCCTGGTGGCCTACTTATCATCCTAAGCTTCTGATGTGGTCTACTCATGTGTGCCATAAAATTCTACCTTCTTGTCCATGTCCTTCCACTGTTCCTCCTATTATGCTTGTTTGAATTCTTGTGCTTTTCCTGGCCTTAAAATTCATGGAGGTTTGCCTTTTTCTTTTTCCTTTTTGTTTTGTACGTGTGCTTAATGCAGCAAGCATAGCTGCTACCTCTCTTGCCGATATCTCAAGTGATTTCTCCTCTTGCTGTTCTTTTTCCTTGATTCCTGTAGAAATATCTATGCCCACTGTTTTTGCTTGTGTCACTAATATCTAAGGGTGTGTTTTTTCTTTCTCTTGCTAGGTCCCTGCCTTGGTTGTGGCAGTCTTCTTTTGGGCTTTCTTGGCTTTTTTCTTCCAAACCTTTTTCCTTTTTCCCTTCTCTGTTTTTGTTATTTTCTCCTTTTTTGTCTTAGGCTCAGTAGTCTTATCAAATTTCTCTTCTTCCTTCAGATCCTCCTCTGTTTTTCCCTCTGCTTGAATGTCTTGTGCTCCCTCATCAATGTTCTTCTCAATTTCTTCCGTTTGCTCCTCCTGAATCCTCCTGGCATGCTGTTGAGTTTTTATTTTTGTGTTTTAATCAGAAAAGGAAATTCTTAGGAAACCAAACAGTCAATCTGACACAAAGGATAGTTGAATTTGGTTTCCCATGAAACCAAGAAGGAATTTATCATGTGTCCAATATCAACTAGCAACAATTCCCTTGTTTTAAGACTGTTGTCACCCAGAACTCGACCGTTTTCTTACGAAAAGAAGAATTTTGTTTTTACAAGTAGAGTGCAAGGATCAGGTTCTCTTCTCAGCACACAGATAGATATGTAAATCCAAAAAAATTTTACACACGCACAGGCTAGCCTCCACGGCTGCATATATCTTCCTTATAGGAGAATTTAAAAAGAAAACATGGGGGAGATTTTTGATGCAAGAAAACTAGGGAAACTCGGTGCAATATGCAGGCAACTATTTTACTTCCACTACACAGGTAGACTTTTCCTCTGATTTTTCAATTTGATGCCATGTTTAATTCACCACTTGCACAAACAAATCATGCATAGAGAATTTTTCCTGAGCCTACCTCGTTTTGAGCTTGAAATTCGTTGAAAATCTCGAGTTTTCTTTATGCAAGGCTGTTTTCTACCTTTCCTATAGATGCCTTCCTGTAGAAGGTTCTTGTTTCCTGTAGAATGAAACTATGCTTCCTGTAGAGCCCGATAGGTGGGAAATTTAAAAAAACATGTAGAAATCTCGAAAAATCAGGTAAAAAATCTTGTAGAGGACCACTGGTTAGCTACTCTGGAAGTGGTGGACGCGTACTCTAGTTGGGAATGTCGTGAAGGCGTAGTGAACAAAGAGTGGTGAATGCGTTAACTGAGTTGTCTTTTAACTGTTGGCATGATTCATGGTGAGGAGATGAGGTGGTCAGATGTACGTTGGCCCCATTCAGACTGCAGTGTTGTTATGAAACTTCATGTTTTCTATCTGTTAACCACTTGACATCATGTGCAGTGGAGTTAAAAACATCTACCACTACCTATTTTTTTTAATTTCTCATGAGTTGACTGGACACGTGCACTAGGTGATCTCCGGATGAGTGCAATTGAACTAGCTGAGGGTGTCGGGTTAACTGGCCAGCTTTCTGGCTTAATCCAACCATTTCATTTGTTCATGAACGTCTTAAATTACATTCATGCAACAGAGGAACGTGTTTAGTCACTTACTTGGAAGTTGAATGTGTTTGCTATGAGGTGTTGTGGCCTTTCCTTCTGCCGCATGCCTTTGTTTATGCGGATGCATGCTGGTCTAGTTGCTGATACATGGCAATTTTTCTTATGTAGGTATCCTCTGGCTGGATCTAAGCTGCAGGAGTCTGTTTCAATGTTTAGATTTGCACCTTCATGCTGCTGATGCTAGATCTTTGTAGGATAAAGACTTGTTTTCTCCATAGCTCCCAAATGATAGATCATATTGACCTGAAACTTTTTGAGCATGTTTCTATCATTGTTATGCACCTCCCATAGCAAAATTGTGGTCAATGGATGAGCAGATTCCGCAAAAAACTAAAAATGGCTGAAGTTGATAGAGGTCAATTTCTCGGAAACCATGCACTGGAATTGGCTAAAATTGTTTGGGCAGGTTACTATCACCCATATGCATCTCCCCATGAAACATGTTTTGAAATGGATGCACGGATTTGGAGAAAATGCAAAAATGGCTGAAGGTGATGGAGGCTAATTTCTTGGAAACCGTGCACTAGAATTGGCTGAAATTGCTCGGGCATATTTCCATCATCCCCATACAACTCCTCGTAAAACAGTTTTGTAAATGGATGTACGGTTTTCAAGTTAGGGAAAAAACAAATTTCTGCTCTATGTATTTTTGTTTCAAAGCATTCTGCAGTTTTTTGCATAGTAAGAAAAATGAGTTTGGGCTATAATGTGGACTTCGAATTGATGGGAGAGAGGTTTGAAGATTACAGGAGGATTTATGAACCCTTTATGAAGCTTCCATGTTCGCCAAAATTCTTTTTAAAATCCATTTCTAGCTTTTTGTAATTTCTACAGGAACTCCATGTAGAAAACATAGTTTTTAGAAAAGAAGCACAATGAGGTGGAAAAATTGATGGAGAAGGGTGGGGGATGGAAACAGAGATGTTTACAGGCCTCATAAATAGATTCTCAGCCTTTAGGTCCTCTTCTGATATTGATTTTGGCTTTTTTCCAAGTTCTACAGGAACTTCATGTAGAAGACACAGAACTTCCTGTAGAGGGTCAAATCCTAGTCTGAATCAGACCAAATGTTAGGAAAGGGTAGTGGTCATGGAGGAATGGATGGTGAGGGATGCTAGAAGTCCGGTGCTGACCTCTATCCTTGTCTTATGTGATCCTCATAACTTGCAATGTCCTTCCTGCAATTATTCAATAGAAATTAGGTTTCTCTTTTCTTCTTTCTTTTTCTCTTTTTTTTTTTGAAAACAACTAGGGTGCCTCACAGAGGTTTTCACCCAAATTGCCTGCCCTGGGCACCTCCAACGGAGGCTTCACTCAGGGATCTTATTCTCCTTTTCTTTTCTCTTCTTTCCAACTCATTGACTACCTCATGGAGGTTTTCAATCAATGAGCCAATCTGAGGCACCTCTGAGGAGGTTTTCACCTTAGATTTTTATTTTCCTCTTATTTTCATTTTTTATTTTTTCATTTTTTTTTCTTTTTTCCTACCCTACCCTACTTGAAAAAAAAATCATCTTCAAGTATAATAATACTTCCAATGGAGCCATGTGCACATCGATATTAGAGATAAAATGATGTGGAGGCTTGAAATGCATGAATGCATGCTTTGATAGGTATCCAGATTTCAGAGACCAAATGATTTGAATTTGAAGAGATCAAGCATAGCTGAGGAAGAGAGTACTACAGCAATTTAGTGACTGTTTGGAGCCATATCTCAATATATCTCTCATATCCTTGGTCCTTTTACTGATATGGATCATTCTTCATATTTTCTTCTATCATGACCTTCACATCTTCCTCTTTTTGCTGATTTTTCTCTTGAATACATGGAGGATTTGATGGTAACCATGAGGGAGCTCTCTCGATCTCTGATTCTATTGTCTTCTCTTTATCAAGTGCAAATCCATGGTCCTTTAATCTCCTCTTTTTAATCTTCATTTGTTGGATGTGGTCCTTCAATGTTGTCAATATAATCTCCTTTTTGCAATACTCTTCCTGAGCTATGGTGAATATCATTGAGCTCAAGAGGAGTTGTTTGGACATGTTGTTCCTCAGCATTATAATTGGGTTGAGCTACTCCAATGTGTGGATTTGGAAATGGAGGTACAGGTAGTTGAGTGGGGGTGTATATTTGAGATGGATGTGGATGGGGTTGTGGTTGGGTAGGTGGTGGAGGTAAAGGAGTGGGAGAAGAGTTTTAATAGGGCCTCCACCCCTGATGAGGTGCATTCCACTGAGGCTGTGGCTGAGCATGAGAGTAAGACAAATGAGCAACTGGAGGAGCATGGTATTGAGATGGATACGACCAAGGAGAGGGTGTGGACTAGGAAGGATGAGCAGGGGAACCCCAAGAAGGCATGGAAGTGGCTTGATAGGGGTTGTAATAGGTCTGGGATGTCCCTTGCTTTCCCTGTTGGTAAGGTATGGGTCCATGTGGTCTCCTTTGGTTCATATAATAGAGTGGCTCAGTGGTGCCTTTGGCCCTCTGATATGCAACTTTAAGTCTGGGCAAGGAAGGGCACTGGTTCGTAGGATGGTCTCTTTCACAAACAACACACACTTCTATGGAGTGCAATGGACATTCATTCCTAGGATGCTTTCTAGTGCACCTGGGACAAAAGATGGCCAAAGCCCTCTTGGATTCCTCTTGCTTCCTTTGGATCCACAAGGTATCCAGTTGCATGGCAAGAAACTACCTCAGCTCGCTCTTGAAATCTTCCATCTGATTTGCAAATTCGTTTTTGGATAAGGTACTGGTCCCAACATTTATGTTTGTAGCCATTTGTTCCAGAGGAATGTTTTATTCTTCTTCTCCCCTAGAGGTTCTTCAAATATGTCTTGTTTCCCACTTAGGGGTTCTTCTTTATCACAGCCATCAAAGAAGAGAGAAGGTTGGCTGTGTGAAGTAGTGGGGGTGTTGTGCAAACATTTTTCTGAATTATCTCTACTCCTAGAAGGCATGAAAGGAAATCTTTTTGGTTGATTTTTGTTTTTTTTTCTGCTTGTACCTGCAAAACTGAAATAGATTGAACTGCAACTAACTAAAATATATCTTGCTGAAATGAAAATGCAGAATTCAAATGAAAGCAGGAAAGGACTAATCTATTTTGCTGAAATGAAATTGCAGGAATGAAATGCTAAGCTACACTTGTAGAATTGAAATGCTAATCTACAATTGCATAATTGAAACCTGCATAATTGAAATGCTAATTTGCGCTTGCAGATTTGAAATGCTAGTTTAGGAAAGCAGGAAATGTCTAATCTACTTTTGCAGAAATGAAATTGTAGAATTGAAATAAAACAACTACTCTACTCTTGCTGAAATAGACTACTTAACAGAAGGTTGCAGTAGAAAATAGAAGAAAAGCAGCAATCACCAATACTCTGACGCTTCCCCGGCAGTAGCACCAAAGCGATGGTGGGTTCCATTATTGCAGCAATAATGTTGCAACTCCTGGGATTCCCTTCTTTACTTTTACCAACCCGGTAGTTCGTAACAAACTTGGAAGCGCAGTGTTGTATGCACAAGTACTAGCTCTTGCCGCAGGCTGTCACTTGATCAGTTGGCACAAGTCTGCTAGGAGCTTAAGCCAACTTTTATGAGCTCTTAGAAGAAGCTTTTAACTATGACGGATGAAATCTAACTCAAATGAGGCTAGTCTACTTGCAGAAAGAAGCCAAAAGCTGAAAGGAAATGCAAACCCTAACAAACCCTGGTTTTACCGATTAACCCTACCGGTGCAAGAAAAGAGATGAAAGCAGTGGGAATGAATGACAGTGACTTTTATAAAGGTAAAATGCATGTGACTATGCTACTTCTACAGTGAAATCTGGAAAAGATATATTTTTGTATTTTTGGGTAAGTTGGCAGAATTATTATGCATGTGTTTTAAGTGTTTTTGATTGTGTAGAGGGTGATTGGCAAAAGGAAATGGAATAGGCACTTGCAGGAGGTTGGGAAGGTGAGAAGAGGGCCTAAGGGGTCCATAGCACCCTTCCAAAGAGTTTCACAGTGTTCGGATCTAAAGAAACTGCTTTCGTGAGATTCTACAGAAAGTTTGCAGGGGTTCTACAAGATGTTCTACAGGATGTTCCGAAAGGGGATTTTGGAGGGTTGATGGTGGAAGAAAGGTGGAGGAGTGGAAATGGAGGTTTTATAAGGATTTTGAGGGGCTAGGACATGGTGAATGAGGCTAAAGAGTGATTAAGGTGATTGGATTTGTTCGAGGATGGAGAGAGAAATGATCCACAAGAATGTAGAAATTAGGGAAAAGTGGGAAAATGTGGCAAATGAAGGGCAAGAATCTAAGTTAGGAGATGGAGCAACTTGTATTAATGGAGGAAGGGTAGGCAGGGAGGTGTCACAAGTGTTATGCACATTAGTTTCCAAAATTGATGAAACGAAGACTAGGAAAACCAAAGAGCTAGCTATCTGGACCTAATTTGACCTAAATACCAGAAATCGTGATAGACTGAATTTTATTGGTAGAAAATCATGTAAGAAAACTATGAAAACCAAGCAAGATCAGATCTAAATATGCAAGAAAAAATGGTATCAACTTTTCCAACTAAAAAAAAGTCTAACACTAGCAATTGCATTGAAAGGAAAAACAATGTTTTTGTGGCAGCAAGTATGCCTTGGTCTCAGCTCATGGTCCCAAGGAGGGAGAAATGAGATCAAGGATTGCTTGGTGGAATTTTTGCAGGTCTTTTCCTTTACCAATCTATCAAATCAACCTGAAGCATGAAAAGCTATTTCAATCATCGAAAACAACCTAAGTAACAAAGCAAGATCTTAATCTAGATAAGAGAAATTATTCTATGAATGCATCAAAGACACATAAAAGTACACAAAGGAGGTACTGGCACTTGGCTTGGGCCCAACCCCAAGAGCCACAACCTCCTAAGAAATATTAGAGCTGGTGCAAAGCTGGATTCATCTTTATTGATCAAAAAATAATAGCTACATCCCAAAAACTGTCTACAAGAAAAAGCTCGAAAATGTGTTGATACAGAGCTGCACTAAAGTGCTAACCTATTGACTAAAATCTAACTACAATCTAACTAAAATCTGACTAACTCCTGACTAACTGAAACGAGGCCCTAAGCTTTCTTATTTGTACAAATTGAGGACCCCAACAGCCCTCCTAAACTTTAGGAACTCGGCTACCAAAACTTGCAGTTAACAACATTCCTACTTGACTTGCTTGCCTGCCCCTTATGCTCCGAGTTTTTGATGGAGAATTCGACGTAAGGGCTCATAAATGAAGGGGAAACCTTCCTCCAAATCCTCTCCCTTGTTCTTCCACGAATTTGGCTGCCAAGTGCTCATTAAACCTTTGATTTTGTCTCCAAATTGACCAAAAAAATGCATAAAGCACACATTAGACTTGTTGGCATGATGATCAACCCAATTCACTCTATTAGCATAAATATAATAAAAAACATGCAATAAAATAATGATAATGGTGGATTAAGTTGAATTATGAGACTGAATTATCCCATATAATTACTCATTTCTGGGGCTCATCACATAACTGCAGATATATCCCTTTCATATCAGGATAATCCTTGACAACGATGCCAAAATGTTGGCTCACTAAGATGTCTTCTTACAGACAATATTAATCCCTACATTAGTTTTCAACCTGACATAAGTCTTTCTATTTCAAGAGTACCAACATAATATGTGCAATGAAGTTAGAGGTTATCTAATCATGAGTTTTTGCAATCATTAAAGTCCAAATCTTTAATCCAATTCACAAAACTCTGCAAAGAAACTGTCTGTGAAAGGAATGCTCGCAACACCCTATGTAATTCCATACAACTTGTTCTGAAACAAGGTGGAACTTGAATGCAAATGAGAATTACACAAAGAATTACTCAAATAGGATTGAGACTAATCACACTTAATCAAGTAAAGCAACTATGATTATTGAACAACACCACTCAACTCAAATCAACATGTATTACTAAATAGATATAACAATCGGCAATTGAACAACAATTTGTAAGTGAACAACAATAGCTATAAAAGATTCCATAATGATAAAAATTCTATATTACAATCCATAGAAGTTACTCAGTCTTTTTTATTAAAATCTATGATAACATTCATTCGATCGAACAACAATCGACCATACATTCACTTTTTCTAATCAAAACACTTACTTAGTTTATCTCGCAATTTCTGTATAAAGCTAAGTGAACAATAGTGTAGGTCAATATCATCAATCTGCACGATAAGAAAAATAAATAAACATTAAATAAAATACAAGGACTGAATGTAAACTATAACACAAAGGAGTAGTGGAACTTCTTATGACTGGGCCCAGAGTCGCTAGAAGCCTCTGCTTAATAAAAACTCAGAATATGGAGATGTATCAAGCGTAACCTTCTTTCATTAACCTCAAAGTAACAGCTGACAGAGTCACTGAATTAACAAAGTTTTTGCTCTAAAGAGAATAATTACATGTCAAAAGTCTTAGTTGTCGTCTAGTTTCCTTTCGGCCTTATATAACATGAAAGGGAAACTTGGATAACAGCGAATTGTCAAGATCAGGAGATTGTGAGGTTTTCGCAATACAAAATCTTATCATATGATAAAATAGGAGTACTTGAGCTAATCCTCTGCTTCCTTGTCTACCCCAGACACCATGGATTTTCCCAAAAAACGTCATTTAGGGCCTCAAAACGGCTCCGGAAGTTCAGGACCCGAAAAACTGCTAAAAATAGTAAGTTTTGCTACAATTAAGGAAACTGAAAATGCTGAGAAAGACAATGGTGGGGGTCCAGGTGGACTTGGCAAGTGGCCACCAATATCCACCTGGATCACTCAAACCCCCGATTTGGTGACTGTCCTGGTGGAATCTCCCCAAACACTATGGCAACAGATCAAGGATAGACTGTATCTCTGGGTGTACCATCTGCCCCGTAGTTCCTGCCTCTGATGCACGCAGCTCCACTGCCCACTCTATGTCTCCCTTTCGGAAGGCTGCCTCCATCCGACGAGCTGAGACAGTCTGAGGCAGATATGTGTGGTTTCCCTATATCTTCTCATGCCTCCATGTCTTCTCATCATCCCACTCCATCTCCAGGGTCTTCCAATCTATCGTGGCCTTCCTTAGAGTGATAAGCCATTGAACACCCAGTATCATGTTCATGTCTAGAATATCGACCACGAAAAAGTGGTCAGTCAATGTGTAGGTGCCCATCGTCACTGAAAGCTCTGGAACATAACGAGCACACGTCATGGTCTAATCTCTTGGGACCAAGACTGAAAACCCATCGAAGCTCTCTATCTGTATACCTCTCCGCTCAACCATCTAGGCATCGATGAATTTGTGGGTTGCCCCACTGTCAACCAAAATTGATACTCGTTGGCCACGTACTCTCCCTCATATGCATAGCATCAGATACTTGGGAACTTCCCATAATGCTGCAAGGGCCCCTCTGGTGGGTGCAAAAGATGCACCACCTACTGCTGTTGGTGGAGGTGGAA
Source organism: Pinus taeda (assembly GCA_000404065.3). Lineage (NCBI taxonomy): Eukaryota > Viridiplantae > Streptophyta > Pinopsida > Pinales > Pinaceae > Pinus > Pinus taeda. The sequence continues at coordinate 15,920 of APFE031621639.1, forward strand.
AAGGTCCCTGTATGGCATGGCTATCTCCTACCTTCACATCCTCCTCGTCATCCTCTTCTCCACTGCTCTCAGAGAAGACCTCAATAAAATTTGATTTACCAGTAGCACATATATGTCCTAGTGCCCATGGCTCCTAACAGGTGAAGCACAACTGCTGCTTCTTCAGCTCCCTCCTAGCATCATCATCAAGTTGTACTTGTCCTGGATTCCCCTTTGGAGGAGGAATCCTCACATCCTTCCCCTTAGACTGAAAAGTCTTTCTCTGGGGGTAAGGTGTCTGAGTCCTGGGTAAGACATCCTGTAAGTCCCGGGTCCTGCTAATAGCGTCCTGGAGTGTGGCTAGTTTAGTGGATCGGACTAAACCCCGAAGTGGCTCTGGTAACCCCTTAACATACATATAGACCCTCCGTGTCGTGGATAGGTCTGGCACCATTACACATACCCTCAAGAAATCTGCAATGTAGGTCTCTGGGCTCCTTGTCTATTTGAGCCTTGTTAGCTCAACAAGATGTTGCTCTGGATCCCTCCGATCAAATCGCTCCATCAGTCTCCTGGTAAACTCAGCATATGTCGTCACTGTGGAGTGCCCTAGTGTAACCATCCCATGAAACCACCAATCCTGGGCCTCACCATCCAAATGAAATGTTGCCACCTTGATGGCCTCTGTCTCCGACATCTGGTTAAGCTGGAAATAAATGTCCAGCTTCTCCACCCAAGACTTTGCCGAACTATTTGATGAACCATCAAATGTAGGCAAGTGGAATCTACTCGCTGCACGGTGGGTGTCACCATCATGGTAATTTCAGTACCCTCTGTGATGGTCGTGGGGCTTACTATCCTGCTGGAGCTGAACAAAATATTTGAATGAGAGGGCTTCCCTGAACTCCTACCCATAGGCCTGGTACACTACAAAATAATCGCCCATATTTCTGGGCTCTGCCTCTTGCTAGGTTATAGCCCCCGTGTCGGCTCCTAAGAAAGTGGGCATGGTAGAACGTGTAGGGGCATGTGAGGCCACCTGCTGCGCAGTATCACGCTGCTCTGGCAAATGGTGGGATGCACCTGATCCCTCACCAATCTGAAAAAATCATGGGTTGTCACACTATCTGGCCTCTACTGTTGTGAATCTCTGCCCCATCACCTCAATCTGCCTCGACAGATCCTGCACTAATTTGAGGAGCATATCCGCAAATCTCTTCCCGTCATAATTTGACATCGGATCCTCCTGCTCTACGTCCACCATAGGCTCCTCCTATTCTGCATCCACCACCGGAACACAGTCTCCCTCTCCGTAAGTGTTCTCCGACCTACGCCCAGTGTCTCTGTGTCTCTAACCTCTATAACAAATATAGGGTTTTTCCCCAGTGTCATAGATTGCTAGCTCCATAGGCTAAGCCAGATCTATGCTCTGATACCACTGTAATATCCCTAACCCAGAATATTCCTCAAACCCCAGCAAAAACTCCAACCAGATATGTGCAAAAGATATAATAACCCAGAAGTGATAAAATAATAGTGGAGCAGCATATAATAATGTAAACCAGAAATATAAGCAGATACACAAGAAATGCAGCGAGAAATGCTAAGCCATTTTATTATACTAAGAAATAAATGAGTACAAGAGGTGATTAGAGAGATGGCGCCTCGACTTGCACAAGGCAAGTGAAGAAATACTCTCAAAATGACAAGAATGGCCTCTCTGCGTGGATGTTGCTGCTGTGCTGCTATTGCTGCTACTAGAAAACAAATGATGATTTGGGGTTGCTCCCCTCCTTGGAAAAAGTTGAAACTCTGGATTCGAGCTCTACTCAAGAAACCCAGCAAAGTCCAGAAAGATTTTCTGAAATGGTCGACCCCCGAAAATCACCCCCTTGGGGTTCTGCGCAGTTCCTCAAAGACGCTGATGAAACTGATGATGAAACTGCTGCTAAAATGCTGATGAAACTGCTGCTGGAATGCCAATGGAAATACCTTGCCCTAGAAGGCACTCGAAGTCCCCCGGGGCTAAGGGTGAAATCTCTGAACGGAGACACTAAGAAGTGTTGCAGACTAGCTAAACAGCCAGCGTGCTCTAAGTCAAAATGAATATCACATATGCTCATAACCAGAATGATCCGAAATGAGGGGGTTCCTCTCTATTTTATAGCCTCTGCCTCTCACAATCCCTAGGCTCACTTTCTCCTGCGTGATCCCCTTCTTGCCATTTGTTCCTTCCCTCCTGTGCAGTCCCTCCATGTGTCTGCATGGGCCCCATTTCTGCGTCCCCCTTTGGCCCTCTTGGTTCCCCCTTAACTCACAACGTTGTGCTACCTAGGAAGTGACTTTTTATTCTAAAGTGGGTTATGTTCCCCCTTCCTCACTTTTTATTTACAAATAACTATAGAAGGCAAAAATCAAACAAAATCAAATATTCCAATTAGCCATAGCTAATTAGGAATATTACATGTGTGCATGTCATCCATGTTGTGTTATGGGAATGTGGTATAATGTATGTGAATCATGTAGTTGTGGAATTGCAGTGTGTGTACTCGTTGTGTTATGCCTTTTGTAGGTACATGTATTGGGTGGTATTGCACATCAGGTATAGATGGATACACTGTGTTGTACATTGGCTTTAGGTGTATGTGTTGTACGTCAGGTGTAGGTGCATGTATTGCATGGTGTTGTGTGTCAGGTGTGGTTGTATGTGTGTGATGCACACTATGAGTATGTGCACCTGGTAGAGGAGAAGGCATTGGATTTTTGCTGGGTGTGGCAACCGATCTAGTGTATATACAAAATAACAAAGGCATAAGTAAGGATCGATGAAGGATAGGTATCGGTATTTTATTTCAATTTTATTATGCATGAGCTTTATGACTATGGTATATGATGATTATATGTGATCTATGATTTTGGTTTATGATCATAACATGTGATTTATGATTTTGATCTATGATGGATGTGTTTGAGCTAACCTGATGTGATATCTTTATATATGTTGATTTGGTCAAATATGCTAGTTTGACTTTTTGGGACAGGAAGCAAACAGGATTGAAAATGTACCTTATTGACGAGCTACCAATAATGTATGATGTGAATTTATTTCAATTTATCTAAAATCTAATGGAAGTTATATGTTTGGTACAAAAATGCATGAAATTCCTGGTTGGGTGATCGAAATCAACTGCAAGAATTGGCAGTGACAACAAAAGAAATTGGAACATGCAATAGCATGTTGGTAAAGTACTCAGGAGCAGGGCCATTGTGGGACACTAGTACCCAATAGTGTCCATTGATTTCCATGAGCATGTTATGACCTTTATGATGCTTTTAAGGCATGGATATGCCTTTGTTTTTGTATCTTCCGATGCGAGGAAGCCTTGCCAAGGGATGGACTGCCCAGGATGGGGGTGCCAGCGGAACTTAGAAGGTGAGTGATTGCACAGAAGGGGTGACCAGATTCCTGAGGCACTGTGTAGCAAAGAAGGGAAGGTCACAGATGGATTTATTTTGATCATTAGCATTTCCATATGGAATCAAATGCACATTGGGAGTGCGCCCTAGAAAAATGAGTCGATAATTGTTTGCTGAGAGGAAAAGTGGCACAGGATTATAACACTGGACATTAGATGCATATTTGACTTTGCAGTGGATTCTTGACTTCCTGGGAAGGAGGTGAATCCAAGTATTACTTTGAGGGTGGAGGTGTGAGCCTCTGTATTCCCTTGTTGATTGATACAACCATTGTATCCTTTATTTGTCAGTTAAGAAAATGTACATGTGTGTATATGTATATATGGTTATTGTAAATACTGTAATGAGTTATGTTACAAAGCTCTAGTATGTGGTATGGTGTCATGTTGTCATGATGTTTTGATTTTGAGTAGGTCTTTCATGTAAATACTGCAACGAGTTGTGAAAATTCTATGTAAAAATATATAAATACTACAGATGATGGGACACGTATTCCAAGCTGAATGGTGGGGAAAACATCCTAGTGGGTGTTCATTTAGTTCTTTATGGCTAAGGAAATTGGCAAAGGAAATGGCTAAGGCTTTGAAAAGGTATGAGGCATTAATTGGAATTTTATTTATGAAAATAATGGAAATTAGGAGAAAAGGAAGGTAAAATGTCACAATTTGCATGTAAGGAGGAAATGGAAGGAAAATGATGGAAAATGAAGAAAATAGAGGCCTCATTAATAAAAAGGATTTTTAGGATCAGTGGTGAAGCCTTGATCAGTTCAGTTTCGGAGCTCTCTCATTATTCTCTCTCTCTCTCTCTCATACTCTTGGATACTTAGATTTTTCTTGGAGCACTCTTAGAGGGTGTCGCATACTTGGATTCTTGGAGCAAGAAGGCAAAGGAAGAGCTAGGAAAGCGCAAGAGGGCATTGACATCAACAGCTACATGAGATTTTCTTGTAAGTACTAAGTTGTGTGTATGATTTCTTCACTAGTTTTGGCATGCATGGAAAATGCATGTGGTTTCTTGGTTATGATATGTCATTGGCATGGAGGATGGTCGAGATTGACAGTGGATTTCCTAGCCTTGCCATTTCTTGGATAGCCATGGTGATTGTGGGTTTACTTTCATTGCTTTGTTTTGGTTGGTTCTCATGTTTCCTTAGCTTGGTTTGAGTTATTAGTCCTGGAATCCTTGGTTGAACAAACACTCTGGATGCCCTGTAATAACTTGGGTTGAGTTACTAGTCCTGGAAGTCCTGGTTGAACAAATGCTCTGGAAGCCATATAACAACTTGGGTTGAGTTACTAGTCCTGGAAGCCCTAGTTGGACAAATGCTCTGAAATCCCTTGGTGGGTTGAGTTACTAGTCCTGGAAGCCTTGGTTGGACAAACACTCTGGAAGCCCTGTATAAGTTATGGGTTGAGCTACTAGTTCTGGAAGGCTTGGTTGGACAAAGGCTCTGGAAGCCATAGAAGGCTTGGATGGAGACCAATCTGATGATGGTTTTGGTGATGTCTGACCGTGAGGTGGAATCACTATTTGATGAGTTGAGGTGGATGGCCTCTAGAAGCCCTAGATGAGTTTTGATTGATGTGTTCTATGAGATCCCACACTCATGCTTGGAATATGGCATGAGGGTGAATGGATGAAGAGATATTTGGCTCAGCCATTCTACGGTCGGGTGGAACGTGGTAGTCCCATCTTTGGTTGGTTCATTGCATTCATTAATGAGAAATCCATTCCCTTGATTTTCATGTGTAAAGGTACTGATGTATTTATGGATTTGATGGCTAATATGTTTATTGTATTTTTGTTCCTATTATGTTGGTTATATGCACATTTCATGACAACAACTATGTATGGCTCTCAACATGTTTTTACTTTTATATGAATGGATAATGTGTCTATGAGTTAATGGAGGATAATGCAGCAAATGGCATGAGGGAATGATGGTTCATAACCATTCTCAGATAAGTATGAGATCCATACACTTAATTCTGTTATTTTCATGTGTAGGTTATGTTGATGATATGTTTGACGAAATTCATGCATGGCTAGTAGGGGTCTGTTGATGATCTTGTTCATATTGTTTCTTTTGCATCATTGTTTCCTTGCATCATTACTAATTCTAAGTGATCATTCCATTCTAGGCAGTGTCCCAGGATTTGGGCCGAAAAAGATGGCTCAAATCCCGGAATGCTAGCATTAGTGTTGAGACTAACTTGCCAGAAAGGTGTCTGGGAAGTGTTATAAAGCATCTGGGCAATGTCTGGGGAGAATTAGTCCTGAAACTAACTTGCCTGGGCAGTGTCTAGGGAGTGTTACCCTACCCTTAAGTCTCTCAAACAGCAGTGGGACCCAGGGATAGGAAATCTGAGTGGCTGACTTGTCTCCTAAAGGTTATTTGGATGAAGTTGGATGACTGTATGTGATGTTCAGTCGATTCCATTTCCTTAAAGTCACAAAGGAGGTTGAATCTTATCATAGTAGCCTCTCGTCGCATGTTTACCCCGACTGACCGGTTGCTTGGGTAGATGTGGGAGGAGGGTGTTACAATGAAGGTGGCCATAATAGTGATGTGGAATCATAGCAAACAAACCCCCAATAAAGATATTGTGGAGAATGAAAGTTAAACTTATGTTCCCATATCAAAGAATAAAAGGTCCAAGTACACCCTCACTGTTGCAACTCAGCAAACATAATAAGAAACCCACTACTACACCATAATAACCAACATGGGTGGAAACAAAAGGAGTTGTACCACAAGAAGAAACCTGTGTTGCTCCACAAGAACTAATAGGGGTTGAAAAGAAGTTGTAGAACCCCCTCCTACTCAAAAATAACCATTAGGGATAATGAAGGAAAGACACTCTACCTACACATAAGAACCAATAGAAATGATGGGGGTGGCTTAGACTCCATTAAGTCTACATTTGATGAAGACATGAGTATATAGGACCTTGTTGAGACATAAGAACTAACAAGGGAAAATCTTGGAGAAGTTCTTGTTATGATTATGGAAGTGTACCAAGAAGAAGAATAAGCTGCCACTCCTAAAGAAAAAGCAGCCACTACTATCCAAGAAGAAGAAGAAGCTAAAACTCCTGAAGTGGAAGATATTAATATTTCCCCAAAAATAGAAAAGACGTCCAATCTCATGAGACAGAAAATGGTAATTACTCCTTTTCTTATGCACCTGTATACATCACATTTAAGGAAGAATAAGATGTTTGATATGGATAATAGGAAGCTTCATATCATTGTGAAGTTGTTAAGAGATGAATTGATGAAGGGTAGGACTTTTAACAAATTAGACTATTGTTCCCAGGTAGCAAACTCCCTTATTGCATAGGAACCTTTACTTGAAGTAAGAGAGGCATGCCAAAACTACAAATGAGAAACCCAAGAATTGGTTGTCTAAACAAAATATGGAAGACCTACCTATATTGAGACATCTTCCCAAACTAAGGACATGATAGTAAAAGAGAAAACAACACAAGTAGATATTCTTGATAGATGGTTGAAAGCAAAAGAGGATAGATGGAATCAACTGATATCATCCTATGACGAAGGTGTGATGCTTATTAAGGAACGCTAGCACATTGTTAGAGGAATGAGAGAAAAGTGGGTTAAGTATTTTGAAAACTACAAGATTAGATGGGAAGAGACTAGGGTATAAGAAAAGATATTGTTTGACCTTGAGAAACAAGTAAATAAATTGGAAATTGAGAAAAATTAACTTGCCTTATTGTCTTAGTCAACTCTTAGTTGTAGATCTAGCTCACCTCACTATAATATGTTCTTATAGGAAAAAATTACAATGTTCCAAAGAAAATATATAATGACCAGGAAACCCTTTGAGATTTCATCACATGTCACATTTCTGGACGCATATTATGCATGCACTAGTGAGGACAAGAACCTCCTTTGCTAGTTGTATCAACATGATATGTTGTTTTTCAATAACCCAGTGTGGAATCCTAACCACTTCATGAGGGATGTCCAACTAAGAGCATTTATGTCTTGTCTAAGCAACCACGTTGATTGGGAATATACTCATAAGGTTGCAGAGAACAATCTGAGAAACAACCTATGGGAATAAAAGGGAAGAAGCCATTATACATTGTAATTCAAAAGTTAAAGTATTATAAAAGGTATCCATAGAAGTATGTACTAAGATATGGAAGCAATCTAAGGAGAATATTCAACAAAGAGACCCCTTCAATTCCAACAACCTGAAGGTAATACTAGAGAGGGTGAACAAATATATTATGTGCATAGAAAGTTGTGGGAATAATTGGATATGTTTAAATTTTCACCATATGATGATTTGGCTACCTACCATAGAAAATAGGAAGGACTAAAAGTTGTCTTGGAGAGATGAATTGGCCTACTAGAAGGAATTTCACACAAGAGAAGGCTACTTCCATGCTAATGAAGTAGGGAAAACTTAAGGCAATATCAAGAACCTCTAGGGGAGCCTTGCCTACTCAGACTCAAACTAACTATTTGGTTGCATGGGGACATGCAACAAATTTGGTGGGTGATCAAATTGACATCTTTTTAGAACCCATCCAATACCATTTTGTATACCTTTTTCCTAGTTTTGTCTCCTTTTGATACATGTTTCATCCATAATGGTGCATTTTTGTTCAAGGTATAATTATCCCCTTAATATGTCGTTTAAATATGTATTCTTATGCATTTTCAGGATAATACTACCTTTTTGTGCTAGTAGTGGCATACAAGAACAAGGCTACACAAGGACCTTCTAAATGCAAGTGGTGCAACTCTCTCAATAATTGCTAGAACTCTATGCAGGACACAAGTGTTACAACTCCCGAGTATGAGATACTACAACGCTTTGCTTTAGTATAATTGTTGCAACTCTAAGCTATTGCCACTCATGCCACAACATTACGATGTTTTCATTGTTGCTACAACTCCCTGTTGTTGTGACTCTCGAATCCCTGTTGTTGCAACTCTCACCTCTTTAATGCTGCAACTCTTGCTTTTTTTGACTCTCATCGTTGTTGTAACTCACATCACATGGTTATTCTTGTAACACACTCAAGAATGTTGTTGTAACTCTAAGGAATGGTGTTGTAACTCCACTCTAGTTGTAATAATGCAATAATCAACTGAACAATTGTCGTATGTGGATCATCTAGGCAGTCAAATAACCAATCTCCTTATGTAGGAAAATAACAAATATGAATAGGCACTTACAAAAGAATCAATGACTCGGTTGTTGTTTTTCATATAGTTAATTAATTCAACATGTGCTTGAATTGTGCTATGGTTTGGAAAGTTGATGTAACAGAATGGAAAAACCTGATTATCATGGTTATCCATCAACTACTTTGATTCATTTAGATAGATAAAATCATGTATAAAAACCCATGTTCTACTTGAGTTGGGCAGTAAGTAAGCAAGCTAACTAGTTGATTGATTAGAATCATAACTAAGTTCTTTATTGTATTTCCATCTTCCTGTAATATAAAGTTCCTTCTCATTCTATTTCAACCAATGGTGTTTTGAGTATCTAGCACTTTGATACTTTCGTAAACAAGTGCCTCATCAAATGATGTAGGGCCCCATCCTTATCCAAGTGTGCACATACTTTATAGAGCAGTCTTTTTATGTCTTTCCTTTATTTCCAACAATTCTTCCAATTAATACTTAGTTGTAACTTTAAGGTTTCCTTTGCTACAACTCTAAAGATCAATTGTTGTATCTCTGATATTTTCTTTGTTGTAACTTTGAAGTTCAATCACTATAATATTGAAGTTCATATTGTTGCAGATATGGATTTCAATTGTTGTAACTATAATACTTTGCATTATTTCAACTCTACATAGTAGGATTACTATTGCAACTCTATAGTGTAAATTGTTATGATTCATTCATTAATATTAACATTAGTTATAGACTAATCATTATTGTGCGGTTTACATAGCAATTTCTGACTTAGGTCGTTGTTGCAAGTCCACGCTAACACCAAAATATTGTTTTTTCTTCCATAATTATCATTACTTTCTTTTTTATTGGGGTGTTTTACAACATCTAATATATAGTCTTATTTATTTATGAACAAAGTGTGGTTTGATGGTTTGTGAGTTATTACATCATATTGCACGTGCAACAACATTTTTGTTATAGCAACCAATATCATTTTAAACTGGAACACGTCATCTTAGATGCTTGTGTGTTATATTTTCTACAAGAGTGAATTATTTCCTACAAGTGTGACATTTACTTTCTTGCAAGTGCAACATTTAGTGTCTTGCAAGTGAAACATTTAGATTCCTGCAAGTGTGAATTGGATTGCAAGTGTATTTCTTGTAGTGACTTGTGAAATCATCTCAATATATTGTCATGTGACACTCATTTAGATTTATACAACTTTAGATTGTAGTAGCACAAATGGGCACTATAGTTCGCAAGTTCTATAGAAACTTCATATTGGAAATTAAGTGTACAACCTTTTGGTTGTCTTCTGCACAATTAGGAAGGTGATTGAAAGGCCCGTCAGTTGAGGAAACAAATCTTGAATGAAATTCATAATATCCAATATTGTAGACATCCTTTAGAAACACAATTGTAGTAGTGAAGAATCAATACTTTTCCCAAGGATAAAAAATGATGTTCTTGAATACATAGCAAGGAGTACGGTGTGTCAAAGAGTAAAAGTTGTGCATGGATATCCAACATATTTACTATATCCATTTCCATTGCTAGAGTGGAATTTGGAGGTAGTAATTATTGACTTCATCACTAGTTTACCTAAAATAGTAAAGTAACATGACACCTTCATGGTGCTAGTGGACAAATTGACAAAATTCATTCACCTTATTCCAATTAGGCCAAGCTACAAGTCAACAAATATGGAAAAATTTACATGAAATAAGTTCCCAAACTACACGAAACATCTATATTTGTTGTTTAAGAACAAATCTAAGTTCAATTAAACATTTTGAAAGGTTTATTCAAAGGTTTTGGAAACAATATTAACTTTAGTAGAATAACCACTAGTAGAATAATGGGAAATTAGAGAGAATTAATCAAGTACTGAGGAGATATGTTGTGGATGTATGTGATGGACAAGTCATTTAGGTGGGAGGGTTATTTATTTTTGGTGGAATTTTCATACAATAATGAATGTGTGTGTATTTGAAGATGTTTACATGCTTTCTATTATAGAAAATGAAACACCCTAGTAAGTTGGGATAACCCAACTTCTTAAGGTACTCTTGGGCCAAAATTGCTAAAAAAAAAAGTAGAAGAATAGATTGAAATAATCAATAATAATTTGAAAGCAGCACATAATAGGCAAAAAATTGATGTATATTCGAGAAAAATGCATAAATAAGTTAAAGCTGAATAATACGTGTTTTGAAAGTGAGACAGAAGAAAAGCTCACTGAAGCTTAGAAATTATGCCAAGTTTGTGGCATGATATTGTGGAGCATTCAAAATCCTTAATACAATAGGATTGGCTACACATATGCTTGCATTGCATTGTAACATAAAATCTCAAATGTTTTTCATGCATCTTTGTTAAAGCGTGAATGATCCTAACCATGTAACCGACTAGGATTTCATTGAAATGAAATTGAAATGAAAGTTCCAATCATAACTAGTTTGCACCCTCAATAAGAAATTTACATGTATTTGTAACATAACCATCAAGCTACTAAATGTCAAGTGAGCTTACTCTATTCCCAATGAAGCAACATTGGAGTTGAAGGATTCCATTTAGGAAGCATACCCATTTTTCTTCTAGATTTGATAATGCATGTTATAAATACTGAGAGGGGGGTTGAATCATAATTGCATGCCCAAACAAATTTTACTTAGAATTTCATGTCCAAACAAATTTTACTTAATTTATGCTTTAATTTTTCATATTTATATGATCCATTATTTCATTGGCAACATTATGCATTGTAAATATAGTTATATTCAATAAACCATGATCAACATTAAACGTAAGAGCATATAAAACATAACCATCAACACATAGGGACACCATAATTTTAGGTGGAAATCCAATTGGGAGAAATCCATCGTCATTGTTGATTTTTATTCTTATTATTATTAATAAAATATTGGTACATATTGCACCAGCACAGACTCTTACCGGTGAGCGAGCTCCTACCTATTGGAGGCTACCATCTCCTCTAGTTTCTCTAGCTCCGACTGGAAGGAAGCTACTATTCCCTAATCAGATTTATCGGGCACCACCATAAGGAAGCTCCTACTCTCTCACTGAAGGATCCAACCCTGAGTACCTTTGTGGACCACATTTCAAAATCTTTCACACTGGATCCACCTGACTCAACCAAAAATCCTGCAAGCCATGTTTCATCCAATTTTCAAACTAGACCCACAATCAACAATATTCTCAATCTAAATAACTAAATACCAAGATCTCAATAACCTCTCTTAAGCAAATCATTGATCAAACAAATATACTCAATATACCATCGAACCCATTTTCATCAATTATTTCAAATATAAACTATCAAATACCAAATTATTTGTCCATCATCAGTATCAAATACCAAGCCACAAACTTTCAAATACCAAATAAACCTCTTTTCTCATCAACCAAGTCAAACTCTTTGCTCATTAGATGCCAAACCGTACCCTATACTCAAATCACTAATCAACATACTCATCAAGTAGCAAAACACCTCTCAATAAGGCCAAAACCCTCTTAACAACAAGTACAAATCCCTCATTAACCAGTCATTAACTAAGTGCAACCATAACTCAATATGTGTAACCAAAAATTGTCCTTAAAACATCTCATTTACTCATCAATACTCATATTCAATCAAATAATACCATTGTCCAAAAGTAACCCAACATATTGAATATGAAGACTTTTGTTAAAGAAAAGTAGCAACAAAGGCCTTGAACTTTGTTCATAATTATTTAGATCCTGCAATCATTATTGTTAGCACACACAATCTCTACCACACATATATCTTAAAATTATGTCTCTGCTCAATACCAAGAGTAGCAAAATCCTCCAACTAGACACATAGCAGCATCATCATAAACTCAATAATAGGCTCATATTATCAATGACAATCAACAACATATAAGTCTCTACCATATGAACATTTAAACCACAAATGTCAAAAATCTCTCTAAGAAAATATGTTTTTTGCATAATATGAATAGTAGCAAACTCATAGAATACTGATAATGGAAATTCTCAACCTTAGAAATAGAAAAACACTGATAAAAACCTCAATCTCAATCATGTAAATAGAAGTGATACATAATATTACTGTCACAAAAAGCAATAAATATCATAACCACGATCAAATCATTTAGATCTCTGCATGTAGCATCAAAATAAAAGTTTTTCCTTTCACTAACACAATGTCCTCAAGTCAATCAGGTCTTTGCATACATTGATCTCTACATAAAATAAAAGATTTTCCTTTATAGTGCAAATACAGAAGGAAACTTCCAGTATACTTCAACCAAAATAATTTGATCACATCTACCCAAAACATGACATAAAGTACACAAAAATATCTCTTGACCAACACCTTTCATATCATATATCTACAATAACCCTTGATCTGAAAATGTTAGACATAGTATTAGCAACTGAAAACATTAATTAATTGATTCATTTGCCCACCATTGCACCTGCAATAAGAAAATAAAAAATAAAATATCCATTAGCCCTCCAATACATTTTCAGATCTTTCAAATATGAGTATCCTCCTTACACCCTGGTGCACACCTAGTCCAGATCAAATCAAAAAAGAGTGTGACTTCACCAGTCCATGCAGCGGCTCCATCAACCCCTCTACAAATGTGTATACTCGCCTAGCATCTGACAAATATGGTACCATGACCAAGATCCTCAAGAACTCCAAAATATAATGCTCTGGATGTCCTGTCTGCCTGAGTTGGGTCAACTCCCTGAAGTGAGCCTCTGGATCCCTCCAATCAAAAATGCTCCACTACTCTCCGTTTGAAATCCTCATAGGAGGTCATGCTGGCATGCCCCAGAGTGGACAAGCCATGAAACCACCAGTCGTGTGCACACTTGTTCTATATCAAATCACAAAAGAATAACACATCATATTCCAACTCAAGTTGATTAATCTCCTTGTCCTTTTATAACCTCTTTGTCTTGCCAATACCACAAGAAAATACAATGGTTTTGTTGACAGTGAACTTTGACAAGATCAAAGAGGCATTTCTTAACCTTATGCACACAAATACCTTGGGTAAATCCATGGTTTAACCGAAAGTTTTAATTTTCAACAATTATAGGTTGTAACGCACTTATCCCCTTTGTGAAAAGAGTTAGTAACATTGGTCTTGAATATGAAACTTGTGTTACCCTAGGTTGTAACGCTCCTCCTGCACAGATAACCTACATTACCCTATCTCCAAGCTATAAAAGAAGACAAATCTCAGTCAAACTTCACTCAAACTTCCTCCATCTTCTAACCTTCCTTCTTCAACACTTGTGAGTCTTGTGAAGCCTTCACAAGGGTTCAATTACACCTCAACAACCTTAGTAATCCTTCTTCAATTAGTCAATTGTGTTTCCTTTGTTTTCTTCGATTCCAACCATTATCCATCTTCCTGCAATTGCTCCATACCCTTTGCAACCTTTTACAACTCTTATGCAGTCATGAAGACACCTACAAAGCTTTTGTAAGCATTAAGAATCACCATTCATCCATGACCTAGCTAGGCACGTCAATTTTTCATCCTTACCAATAGTGTCATAGTGTGACAAGGTCTCGAAGACACAATGTGACAAGAGTGTCATAGTGTGAGAAAACCATAATGCCATGATGTGACAACTTGACATCCAAGTTGACATCAAGGATAACACATTATCCATAATGCCAACAACCTCCCCCTTGAGACTTGATGTCAACTTCCTGCAAAACACCAAGTCCTTCTCTCCCCCTTTGACATCAAGGGAAAAGGGTAGAACCAAGCTGAGAGAAGTAATCCCCCTAAAATGCTCAACACTTAAATCTAATTTTTTGATGTGAAACAAGGAGCTTAGCTGTAAGATATGACCATAACCTCTCATATTGATCATGCTCCCCCTGAGCATATAATGTACCTTCTCATGATATGAAATAAAAGTACATGTCCTTATGAACCAAATATGTGGTTGTACATAAGCACATATGACTGATATATACGTATTTTTTAAGCATGGCTATCATCAACCACTGACTCTATTGTTGGAAAATGTAACTATTTTCGATCTACATAATTGTTAATGTGCTCAATTCATTGTGTATATCTTATGTTACAAGAAAAAGGAAGAAAGAAAAATATTATTTTAAGCATGGATTTAACACTCCAATTTGATGGTCATCTAAGTCAAGCATGATCTTCATGCTTCTAGGGTTTGTCATCTCAAAAGAATATTTTCTTGAGTCAAAAGAGTCTTTACCATTTGTATAAGAACCTGTTGGGAAAGTTGTAACATGTAAAATATATTAATTATAATTTTGGTGTTGTTACTACAATATCGTCCAAATTTTTGCCTATATTCAAACTTTGAGCCTCCTTTAAACCTGTGAGTTGTCATTTCTAGTAATAAAAGATTTCTATGTTTGTTCTCTAAGTTTCCAAGTGCCTTTGTGAAGAAATTACAAGTGTCATATTTTGGTAAGTGAAGTGTCACACTTTGTGAAAAGGAGTTATTAAGAGGAAACTTTATTATTTTTTGTTGTAGTAATGGGTCCTATCTATCATAGAGATATGAATTAGACTCATTCCAAAAGTATTGTGCACTTTCTTGTTACAGTCGACGCTAGTGTCACAAAGTGTATCTTAAGTGTCAAACTTGTAGGTAAGTGTCATTTTTCTATCATTTCAATGGATGCATGTTGATTTTGGGTATCAATTGTTTCATTGTTGTGTGGCTAATAATTTATTAGTGTGTGCTCATGCTCAAGTCATGTTCTAGTTCCATCTTTTGTTCACTAATCCCACACTTAGTCAATTTCTCAAGTATTTCTATCTTTGCAACTTGCATGATGAACTACTCTTTAGCTTGCCTCCCTGAATTGTGCATTGCGTAGTCTCAGGCCCCAATCAGCAACCCTTGCCTCCTAAAAATGTGCATTATGCAGTCATTTCATCCAAGGACTACGCATTTTGTAATCTAAGTGCTCAATCCCTACCTCTTACACATGAAAACTATGTAATTATTTCCCCAGTCAACATTCCACTACACACTACGTAGTTTCAATCAACATTCAGTCCTATCTCAGTTATTGACCTATGCAATTGTGCAATCCTATATCTAATTCCTCCCAGAACTGTGCATTGTGTAATCATAGTGAGCAAGCCTTCCTCACTACATCACTGACTCCCTTAGTTGTGTGTTCCTACCTTCCAGTCCCTCACCCACTACACATTGCACAGTCACAGTGACTAGACCTTCATCAATGCCTCCTGTAATTGTGCATTTCGCAATCCTTGACCCTCCCCCTCATTCCTGCACTATGTATTGGCTCAATCAGTGTATTGCACGAAGAACAATATAGACTAGGAGATTTTAGGACTAATGTCATCTTGTCATAAGTGAATTTCATGTATAAGAATTGTTATCTTGACATGAAAGGATGATGTTTAAGGAGATCATGTAACAAGGCACTTGTGATGCTGGAAAGACAAAAAGATCATCAAGCAAGAAGATGAAGGGACACTAGCCCATGATAGAAGATTGAAGATCAAGATCACAAGGAAGACTCCTGGCCTTTTGGAGGTTGAATATCAAGTACACACAAGACTTATCATGAAGATACAAATATGGAAGCAAGGAGAGAATCTTGGTATAATCACTCTACAATGAAGTCCATGTCATCATTTCCAAGTCATGGCTTGTCCAAGTGTCACCTCAAAATTCATGTGTCATTATATTAGGCCACATCATTTGTGGATGCAATTATGTAATTTTAAAAAAGGGAAAATTCAAAGTGTATGGAATTCCAAAGGTAACTCATAGAATGTGAAAAGTCATGTAGAAATTCCAAGGGTCTCATGGGAATTCAAAAAGTCCCAAGGAGCTAAAGAGTCATAAGAGGAGCTCAAGAGTCACAAGGGAGGTGGAGAGTCAGCTCATTTGTTATATATACACCGTCATAGCTCAAGCAAATGAATTTTGACCTTGGCTTCTCAAGCTAGGCATAAGAGAGAAGATTAGCCTTATGATAAGCAAGTAGTGGCTCAACATTCCACTATTGGAACCAATATTATATCATTGTAATGGTGCATCTTGGAACTTTTAGTCAATAATTGGAAGCTCTTAGAGTTGGTACTTTTTTCATGCATATGTCGTGAATGATTGTTAGACTATTATTTTGTTGTTTGTGGTGTATGTTTATGTAAACACATACGAATGAAAGTGAACTATTCTGTTGACTTAATTAGTATGTATTGTTGAATCGTGTGTCTTTTACTTTCATGATCGTTGTCTCTTTGTGAACTACTTCACAAGATTACTAAATATTCTCTCAGATATGTTTGTGTGTATTTATTAGGATAGCAATAATACTTTTCTATTAAAGATTCACTTTCTTTTCCATTCCGTGAAAAAACCATTATACACTTTACAATTGAATACATCACAAGGCTAACAAACTTGTTTATCTTGAAAGTACATGTGTTTCTCTTGTGTTGTATATTGCAACCAAGGAAAATCTTTAAGATTATGGAAACCAACCTAATTTTCCAGTTAGAGCTCCTAGTCCAAACCGTGTGAGGTCTAATTGGGACTTCATATCAGGGAGACCCCCTTACTATTGGTTGTATCTCGCACCATCAATAGTTTTAGCGCTAGGAGGGCAACACTTTTATGGATTAAAATTCACCACATTCTCATAAAGAACCTTCCATGCAAGGCAGTAATTTTCGAAGCCTGTTAGGCCCCTATACTACTAGTGTAACCCCTTATTGTTATTAGTACAACCCACTTATTATATTGATGTACCCATGTAGTGCCCATATTGTTACTATTGTGCCCCATAGAAGCCCACT
>APFE031621639.1:35556-78664 GCA_000404065.3 Pinus taeda
TGGAAGACAGATTTGAAGACAGACATGGGCGATTTGAAGACAGACATGGACGAATTGAAGATAAATATGAATAAGCTGCTACAAGAAATCGTCACTAAGGGTGAAATGGTAGTAAAGGAACCTCATGATGAGAACAAAAGAAATGTTAATCATGATTCCATAGACTCTAATGTGGGCTCGAAGACCCATCATATTCCAAAAATCGATATGAGGAAGTTTGATGGCAAGGATCCCGCAACATGGATATTACAGATGGAGCAATTTTTCGATCTCAATAATGTTCAAAACACACAAAAGGTGCGTATTTCAACTTTATATTTGGAACCAAATCAATTTGTATGGTATCAATGGCTTTCTTCTCGTAAACAACTTATTACATGGTCAATTTTCACAGAGGAAATGATAGCACATTATGAGGATACAAGGAGCAACACCTTCTTTAGAGCAACACCACAACCATTGGAAAGAGTAAAAGGGCTTTTTGACATAGTGGAAATAAAAACTATGGAAACCAGGAAGCATACCCCTCACAACTATAAAGATGGAAGTGTTGTTTCTCCTAGCCTTCCACAACCTACAAGGGTTACACCACAACAATTGGAAGAAAAAAGAGAAAAAGGGCTTTGTTACAATTGTGATAGAAAATTCACTAAAGGTCATAAGTGTGACGAGAAGAAATTATTTTACATAGATTATGAAGATGAGGAAGAAAAGAATCAAGAAACATCAAAAGAAGATGATATACGGCAGAAAGAAGAAATGAATCAGACCATATCTTGTAAAGCATTGGCAAGAATTACCACTCCTCAAACTCTAAAGATAGAAGGACACATATCAAGAAAAAAAAGGTGCAAGAAGTGAAAGATCACATCAAGAAAGAAGAAATGAATCCAACCATATTTTGTAATTCATTGGTTGAAATTACCACTCCTCAAACTATCAAGATAGAAGGACATATCAAGAAGAAAAATGTTCAAGAAGTGAAAGATCACATCGAGCATCAAGAAATGAATCTGACCATATCTTGTAAAGGATTGGAAGAAATTACTACTCCCCAAACTCTAGAGATAGAAGGACATATCAAGAAGAAAAAGGTTCAAGCAGTGAAAGATCACATCCAGCATCAACAAGAAGTTCTCCAACTTTTAAAGGATAACGCCACTTCGGTGCAAAATCAAATGAAACAACAGGTAGATCAACATCATAGTGAAAAATGTTTTGTTGTAGGTGATTGGGTATTTTTACTACTACATCTCAAGCAAGCTATTTATGAGAAAGAAATGTTGGCAATACTACATGCACTTAAAAAATGGCGACCTTATCGATGGGAAGACTCTTCAAGGATGAGGATGTGGAAGCATTGTTTTGTGTTATTTATATTATCCAACCAGATTGGATAAACAAAGCAAGGGATGAATGGAAGAAGGACGAAGAAGTATGGCTACTTATTCAAAAGTTGCAAAAGATCGCAATTCAAACAATAGTGCCAGAAATTGAAGAGGAAGGAAAAATCATATTGGAACCTGGAGCATTCACTGAAACAAGAACCCGACAGCTACAAAATCGATCAATTTCAGAGTATCTCATCAAGTGGAAGAACTTACCCACTGAATATTCCACATGGGAGGACAAGAATTTTATACAAAAGCATCAAGAACTACTCAAGCGTTGAGGACAACGCTTTTTTGAAGGAGAGGGGCATGTTAGGCCCCTATACTACTAGTGTAACCCTTATTGTTATTAGTACAGCCCACTTACTATATTGATGTACCCATGTAGTGCCCATATTGTTACTATTGTGCCCCATAGAAGCCCACTATTGTTATTAATGTGCCCTTACATTATTATTGTTATGTCGGCTCTGATTATGTTATGACTCCTTAGACTCCTATATATAGAAAGGAGGTCTTTCCATTTGTATCATCCAAGAATTTTTCATTTATGTAATGTAAAGGAGGTTGCCCCCTCGAAGAGACTGAATTCTAACGCGTTGATCTATCTTTTCTTGAGCTAGTTCCATAACAAAGCCCAACTCCAACTCATATTTATAGTTGTTGAAAAGTGTGCAACAAGAAATGCTAAATTTAGAAAGTGATAAAAATAGAACTGCTAAAAATGGCAGTTTGGCCAATGAGCATTTTGGCCACCTTAGGTGAGAGGTGAAACTACTAAAAATAGCATCTTCTAAAAATAGCATTTATGGGTCCCTTCCTATTTTTAGCAGTCCCTGGTCTAACTATAGGAAGTAAAATCGAATTTGGTCTTACCAACAGTTTAAAATATTAATTAGTTAATCTCCATGAGTTAATTAGTTATGGAAAATTAAACTTGAAGTCTTTGTGAGAACATGCAATTAGTTGTCCCACTAATTGAGGAATTAAGTATGAGTTCTATAATGAGAGAATCAGTTGACTTAGTTTAACTTAGTCAAGTCCAGTTAGATTATTTTAACAAGATGTTAAAATAATAAGATATAGTTTGTTGATGCTTGCATGCATGTGACAACTTTTATTTTCAGATAACTGAGTATTTTCTCATGGATAACTAATACATGGCAGTTCAGATAGAGACCTAGTTGAGATCATATGAGGGATAGTGTACTATCAAATGCTTGGATATTTCTACTAAGTATTCCTTGCATGCAGGAGGAACTAGTGTCCTCAAGGATTGCATAGTTGGACCTGAGGTTGACAACAGGTATGATCTGGGGCCAATTCACATATGTTTTGTAATTGGACCCCAATCAAAATTGCGGAAGGAAATAGGGGATTTGAGGACTTGTGGCCTATATATTGAGGCCTAGGTAGTCTATGATCCTTATCTTCTGATTGCAGAGAGTATAGGATAGCTCTTGGGCTAATTCTTTTGTAAAAGGAAGAGGATTTCCACTTGATTAATAATGCAGTGTTGGGGTTTTATGTTGGTGCTTTCCCCAGTGATATATCTTGTGTTATGGTTGATTATTTCTCTTGATCAGTTATATGTGTTTATGCTTGATGATGCTCATGAATTCAATTATGCTTCTGCTTAATGTTTTGTAGAACTAGATCAAGTATTATGCTTTAGTACATTGCATTTATCATTTTTATCTACAGGTGAAATTTCTACATGGTATCAGAGCACAGGTGATCAAGGAAGAACAATATACAAGCAAGAGAAATTCGAAGTTTATCATTTGAGATATAGATCTCAGTTCTTATCACATCTATTTCGGCGATGGCTTTCTATGGTTTGAGGCTTGAGTATGCCCTTGATGGAAACTCAAACTACATAGCTTGGAAGGATCGCATGCAGGCAGTATTGGAAGATAACGTCCTTAAGGAATTCATTGATCAAGAAGTCCCTAATCCTACTAATGCTACTCAAATAGTGGAATGGAAGAGGTGTGTGGCTAGAGCTAGGAGAATCATCCTGGAGGGAGTTCGAGATCACATAATTTCGAGCCTCCATGGGAAGAAGACTCCACATGCAATGTGGAAAACTTTGAAAGATTTATATTAGAATAGCAGTGATCAGAAGAAGCTGGCACTGAAGGACAAACTTCGCAAGATCAAGTGCAAAAAGGGTGACACTATCTCTATGTTCCTGAACAAGCTCACCACCTGCAAAGATGAGCTTGGAAGTTTAGGGGTCACTACATCTGATGATGATATGGTGAGTCTAGCACTCCTTGGCCTTCTTAAGAGCTGGCATAGCTACCAGGACTCAGTGAATGGAAGGGACAAATTGCTAGATTAGGAATGACTATGGTCGGATTTGATGCAGGATGAGATCAGACGGTGCACCAGGGATGGATCTTGATCAAAACATCATGATGAAGAGAACTTGGCTTTAACATCTAAAGCTAAGAAAGGGAATGGGAAGGCATCCCAATCCAAGTCTTCTCAAGGAGGGAAGAAGTTTGACAAGTCGAAGGTGAGATGCTTTCATTGTCATGAGTTGGGCCATTATGCTACTAATTGTCCAAAGAAGAAGTCCAAAGAAAGGTTCCTCCAAGGAATCTGATGGTGATGCACTAGATTCACAGTTTGAGCTGGATTTCTCACTTATTGCATGCATGATTTCATCCAGCATGGGATGTGTTTGGTACTTGGACAGTGGAGCCTCTTTCCACATGTTAGGTGACAAGAATGTTTTTAGCACTTTGGAGGAGAAGGATCTCCAGATACGGATCGAGATGGGCGAGGACGAAAAGTAGCGTGTCTTAGGTGAAGGTACGGTTGTGTTTTAGAGGCATGGTTCTCCCCTCACTCTTTCTAATGTTATGTATGTACCAGG
The DNA here is from genome assembly GCA_000404065.3 of Pinus taeda. Classification (NCBI taxonomy): domain Eukaryota; kingdom Viridiplantae; phylum Streptophyta; class Pinopsida; order Pinales; family Pinaceae; genus Pinus; species Pinus taeda. Next base: position 39,835 of record APFE031621639.1, read on the forward strand.
GCTAAAAAAGAATCTTGTGTCTATTGCCATGCTTGCGGATAAAGGCTATGATGTAGTCTTTAGTTTGGGAAAGGTTTTCCTAAGGTGTATCGGCACTGGAAAGACTAAACAAATAGGGATTCGAGTTAAGAATCTCTATAAGTTACAGGTAGAATATTGTGTTGCACTGAGTTCCAAAGCATAGGTGGTGCATGGCCAAGATATTAGCGAGTTATGGCATAGGAAACCGTGTCACTTGCATCATGGGACCTTGAAGATCATGCAGAAAATTTCTACCGGATTACCCAAGTGCAAGCTGGAGCAAACGGGAACATGCAAAGGTTGCACTTTGGGTAATTATGCAAAAGCTTCCTTTCATGATCGGGATAGTAGAGTAGGAGCAGTTCTGGAGCGAGTTCATTCAGATGTATGTGGGCCCTTCTCTATAGCCTCCATGGCAAAGCATAGGTACTATGTTATTTTTGTTGATGATTTTTCTTGTAGATGTTGGATCTACTTCATGAAAAATAAGGATCAAACCTTCTTGAAGTTTTGTGAGTTCAAAGCTTTGGTAGAGAAAGAATCAAGGATGAAATTAAAGGCCTTGCGGACTGATAATGGTGGATAGTTTGTTTCCCAGCAGTTTAAGGACTTATGTGATTCAGAAGGAATTAAACGGGAACTCACGGCACCTCATAACCCACAACATAATGGGGTGGCCGAAAGGAAGAATAGGTCTATTGTGGGAGCAGCTCGAGCGATGTTGCATGACCAAGGCCTACCACTTCATCTGTGGGCTAAGGCATGCAATACAACAATGTATCTTCAGAATAGAAGTCCTCATTGTATTTTGGGGATGAAAACACCTATGGAGGATTTTTCAGGGAAGCGACCAGATGTGAGTCACTTCTGCATCTTTGGATCACCAGTCTTCTGTCATGTGACCAAAGATGCTTGGAAGAAGCTAGACCCAACAGCTGAGTTGGGAATACTTGTGGAGTACACAGATACACCTCACAACTATCGTGTGTTTATGCCTGACAGTCAGAGGATCGTAGTGCGCAGGGACCTGAAGTTTGGTGAGTAGCGAGCCATGTGAGTGTCGCTTGAGAGGGAGCTCAAGTTGCATGGTGATGATGAGGAACTATTAGTTCCTAAGGAGGAGGATCCTCCTCATGATGTGGATCAACCACATGCAGAGATTCTAGTAGTGGAGATCACCACTGCTGGATAGTCTTCCAGAGATGGGCAGAAATTCTCACGGGAAGTTGACAGATTGATGCAATATGTGAGAGAGAATGTGGGGCAGCCATCCTCTCAGCGTAGGCAGAGGAGATATCCCAATAGATACACTAGATACATGGCCCTGGTTGGGGAGTGTGTAGCAACCGAGCCTTCTTCTTTTGAGGAGGCAGTGCAGTAGCCAGTTTGGGTAGATATGATGGTAGAGGAGTATGAATCTATCATGTGGAACAGTGTGTGGGATGTTGTTCCTAGACCGAGGGACAAGTCAGTGATTACTTCCCGATGGCTTTACAAGGTAAAGCAGACAGCTGATGGCAGTATTGAGAAACACAAGGCAAGGTTTGTTGCCCGTGGTTTCTCACAGGTGGAGGGGATTGACTATGATGAGACTTTTGCTCCTGTTGCAAGGTACTCTTCGATCATATCAATTCTAGCACTATCAGCACAGATGGGTTGGAAGATCCATCATATGGATGTGAAGATAGCTTTCCTCAGTGGGGATATTGAGGAAGAGGTATACATTGAGCAGCCTGAGCGATTTGGTACCTTCGATCATGAGTCGCATGTGTGCCGGCTCAAGCAAGCATTTTGTGGGCTGAAGCAAGAACCCCGTGCTTGGTATACCGGGATCGACAGTTATTTCACCGGGTTGGGCTTCACCAAGAGTGAAGCGGATGTGAACCTCTATCACATCATGATAGAAGGTAAGCTATTGATTATTGTAATTTATGTCGATGATTTGATTTTGACAGGTGATGATCAGTTGATCAAGTCTTGCAAGGAGGACCTTGCAAGAGAGTTTGAGATGAAGGACATGGGCCTCATGCACTACTTTCTAGGCATCGAGGTGTGGTAGAGAGATGGGGAAGTATTTGTGTCTCAAGGTAAGTATGCCAATGAGATACTCAGGCGCTTCCACATGGAGATATGCAAGCCAATAGAGACTCCTCTAGCAGGTAACTGGAGGAAGGTGGATGCTACTTCAGGTGAGGTAGTAGCTGCTAGTGTTTATCGGCAGCTTGTGGGTTCACTCATGTATATGGTGAACACAAGACTAGATTTGTGCTTTGTGGTGAACCAACTGAGTCAAGCTATGGTTCAGCCAACCATGTTATTTTGTAAGGTGGCAAAGCTTGTGCTGAGATATCTCAGAGGCACTACACAGTATGGATTATGGTATAGGCAAATAAAGGGAGTGAAGCTCCAAGGCTTCACGGATGCAGATTGAGCAGGTAGTCCATCAGACATGAAGAGCACTTTTGGAGGAATCTTCAACCTTGGGTCAGCTACGGTTTCTTGGTATAGCAGGAAACAGAGATCAGTTGCACTTAGCTCAGCAGAGGCTAAATACATAGCTGCTAGTCAGGCTGCATGTGAGGCCATCTGGATGCGGAAGATTCTAGTGGGATTGTTTGGTTAGATGATGGATCCTACCGTGATATATTGTGATAATCAGAGTTACATTAAACTCTCTGAGAATCCAGTGTTTCATGATAAGTCCAAGCATATAGATATCCGCTATCATCATCTACGGGATTGTGTGGTCAAGAGGATCATGATGTTGCTATACATTTCGACCAAGGAACCAGATGCAGATATTTTGACAAAGGAATTGTCAAAGGGCAAGTTTGAGTTCCATAGAGACAAGATTGGGGTTGCTGATAATCCCTTTCTTGTTGAGAAGGAGCGTTGAAAAATGTGCAACAAGAAATGCTAAATTTAGAAAGTGCTAAAAATAGAACTGCTAAAAATAGCACTTCTAAAAATAGTAGTTTGGCCAATGAGCATTTTGGCCACCTTGGGTGAGAGGTGAAACTGCTAAAAATAGCATCTTCTAAAAATAGCATTTCTGGGTCCCTTCCTATTTTTAGCAGCCCCTGGTCTAACTATAGGAAGTAAAATCGAATCTGGTCTTACGAGCAGTTTAAAATATTAATTAATTAATCTCCATGAATTAATTAGTTATGGAAAATTAAACTTGAAGTCTTTGTGAGAACATGCAATTAGTTGTCCCACTGATTAAGGAATTAAGTATGAGTTCTATAATGAGAGAATCAGTTGACTTAGTTTAACTTAGTCAAGTCCAGTTAGATTATTTTAACAAGTTGTTAAAATAATGAGATATAGTTTGTTGATGCTTGCATGCATGTGACAACTATTATTTTCAGATAATTGAGTATTTTCTCATGGATAACTGATGCATAGCAGTTCAAACAGAGACCCAGTTGAGATCAGATGAGGGACAGTGTACTATCAGATGCTTGGATATTTCTAGTAAGCATTCCTTGTATGCAGGAGGAACTAGTGTCCTCAAGGATTACATAGTTGGACCTGAGGTTGACAGCAGGTATGATCTGGGGCCAATTCACATATGTTTTATAATTGGACCCCAATCAAAATTGTGCAAGGAAATAGGGGATTGGAGGACTTGTGGCCTATATATTGAGGCCTAGGTAGTCTATGATCTTCATCTTTTGATTGCAAAGAGTACAGGATAGCTCTTGAGCTAATTCTTTTACAAAAGGAAGAGGATTTCCACTTGATTAATAATACAGTGTTGGGGTTTTATGCTGGTGCTTTTCCCAATGATATATCGTGTGTTATGGTTGATTATTTCTCTTGATCAGTTATATGTGTTTATGCTTGATGATGCTCATGAATTCGATTATGCTTCCACTTAATGTTTTGTAGAACTAGATCAAGTATTATGCTTTAGTACATTGCATATATCAGTTTGATCTACAGGTGAAATTTCTACAATAGTAAACTAGAGTCATCACATTAAGATCCAAATATTACATACGAAGTCACTTATGATAAACTTAGGACACTTCGGCCTATTACTCGTCAATTTTCTAGAGCTATTAGATTGCTTCTTGTCACATCTTTTCTTCCTCATAAGAAAACAAATAAAGTGACAACCCATCATGGTGTGTTGGTTTCTCTAGTGGAAGAGTTGGTTATTGCAACCCTTGAATATTTAGTTGATCCTACTGAAAGGATACTTCAACAAGGGGATATTCCACCACCTATTGAGGAAAATCTGGATGGAGATGGGAAAGATTTTCATTTTTCAAATGAAGAACAGCCAAGGGAAGCTGAGCATCCTAAAAATAACAAGGATTTGAATGGTGAAGGAGATGAATCTTTAGAATCAGAGAGTCAAGAGGAGGAGGAGAATGAATATATGGTCGATGACCAATTGCACTGGATGGCCCAAGGGCCCCATTCTCTTCGGGGCAATCTTCATCGCTTACCAAAACACCTGGAAAAGTTGTTGATAATGTATGATCATGATAAGAAAGCGAAGGTCGAAGACCATATTGATGACTTCTAATTGCATCTACGGATGTTAGAGGTTCATTTTGATGATGTTTCTTGTAGATTATTTTTGTACAAACTAAAAGGTAGAGCATCAGTTTGGTACCATGGCCTTCCACCTAATTCAATCCATAATTAGAGGGAAATCTTAAGATGGGGGAAAAGGAAAAGGTCAAATATTTACTCGTATTTTGAATTCCCCACTGATGTACAACAACATTATTCTATTACTAAAGCTTATTATATTGTTTCCTTACCTACTAACAAATATGTTTTTGTCAAGCACACTACAAAATATACCCTGGTCCTTAGATTTGCAGAAGCAATCACCATTGAAAAGGATTTAAGGTCTATTGGGGTTATCGTTGATCAGGAAGATTCAAAAGACTCTAAAGACACAAATAAAAAGACACAAGCCTCTTCCGCCAAAGCTAAAGAGAAAGATCCTTTTGATATGGAGAATTTGACTAAATCTTTGAAGTTGCTAACCAATGCAGTATCAAAACTCAAGACGAATTCAAATGAGGCTTATAATAGAAATAAGTCTTTTAAGTCATTTCTTAAAAATAATTTCAATCAACCGAATAAGTTTGCAACAAGCTCCAATGTTGTATTTAATGTTGAGAACTTGGGCATGGATAAATATTGTACCTTTCATCTAGAGGCTCATTCAGAGAAAACATGTTCTTAATGGAAACACAACATGAATCTTGTGGTTTCAAATGCTATAAAAATTTTGACAGCAAGAGAGCATTTGAAGCAGACACAAGAGATTGATGAACCTACCTTGACAGAGGAAAAATCAAATGTTGATTATGCAATTTTCACTCTTGATATTATATTCAACAATGATCGGAAAGGTGTTGGTTAGCCCCTAGCGGGTGATGCTCCTCCTCAACAACCTACTAAGAAATAGAAAAGGACCAGTGCCTAAGTAAGAAGTGAGAAAGAAATTGTTAAGAAAGATCTTACCTCCTAGTAATATTCTCAAAGCACTGAGAACAAATCTAGGAGTACACAATCATAGAAGAATTCTTCCAAAAATAATAACAGCAATTCTGCCACCCCTAAGGTATCAAACAAAGTCACACCACCCACCATTTTAGCACACCCTACTTAAGACGAAGATATTGATTAAAATATTATTGAAGATATGAAGAAGGTTTATGCAAACATTTCCATATATGAACTAGCCAAGATAGCAAGGCAATGTGAATTGATCATCCAAGCATTTACATCTTAGCCTCTGTCAAGTAGAACAGTTTCTACTTCTCAAGCTTTGTCCAGTAAGTCTCCTACCATCCTTGAATCAGTTTATAATGCAACTAATGGAAACGTTAGGTCCACTTGCCCTACTTTTCTATTGAATTTTGATATTTTTAACTATAATATCCATAATTGCCTAGTTGATCTAGTGCATCTGCGAATGTCATGCCTCTATATGTTGAAAAAAAAATCAATGTTAAATGGGCAAAGACTAATTCCATAATCATTCAATTAGATAGATATTTAGTACAAGCAGTTGATGATCTTAATAATGTTATAATTTTCTTATCATTAGACCATGGAGTTCACCAATGTATTGATATTGTTATTGTGGAAGCTTACAGCTTTCTTTTGAGTAGAGATTGGTCTATCAAGTTGCAAGGATACTTTGATACAAACTAGTCACATTTGTGGCTTCCATATAAGGGAAATAATAATCAAATTTGAGTCAAGAGTGAACCTTTCATGAAACATATTGTCACAGTGCTTGAAGCTCCTAATTATCCTATCAGTTCTGCAAATATGATCTTTGGAATTTTTTTTATAGAAGTTGATCACGAATGTTATCTTGTGTAACCATCCCTTACATTACCAAATACACAGCTGGAACTCCTTCCTTGCAATCCAACCGGTGCTTATGAGTTTTGTAATATAGATTTAAATAGTGTTAGTGTAGGAACTAACCCTGATGTTGCTAACATTTGGACTTTGTATTTCAATGGTTCGAAAACACGGGAGCGTTGTGGAGCTCGTTGTATTTTGATAGACCCATGAAAGAAAAAACATTTGATCTCATGTTTCTTGTAATTTGAGTGCACAAACAACATTGTCGAATATGAAGCACTCATTTTCAGTTTAAAGAAAGCCATTGACCTCAAAGTGGAAGCGCTTAAGGTAATAGGTGACTCAAAAATTGTTACACAACATGTACGAAATAAAATTCAATGTGTGTCACCTATTCATAGAAATTACTAGAAAAATGTATGGCATCTCATGTCATATCTCCAAGCTTTTAATATTAATTTTGTTCCTTGAATTCATAATGCAGTTGCAGACACATTAACTAATGCTACTACTACGTTGTCGCCTTTGAAATATGGATTTTCAGTTGACATTATTTATAAGACATATGTGCTTGATAACATTACTAATTTTTGTGTTTTCGATGATGAACAACAAATATTGTACATGATGGAAAATTCTGATGTGTTTAAGGATGTAGCAATTGATGAAAATGAGCATGAGAAGCCTTGCAGGGATCAGCTCAGGAAAATAAAGGAAACCCCATGCCCATGGGTGTGGTATCTTTAAAGAAATTGTATGACATGCAAAATTGTTTTAAGGGACTGACTAATGCAAAGACTCATAGTTCCACATTATTACATGAACAAGTGAATTTGGGTACCAAAGAAGATCAGAAATATGTGAATCTTAGTACGTGTTGTACACCTTAAGAGCAGCGAGATTTTATCCATCTTTTTAAGCAGTATCGAGATGTGTTCACATGGGTGTATGATGAATTGAAAACTTATGATACATGATTTATCCAGCATGTGATACCCATCAAGGAAGGGGTAAAGCCTTTTCAACAAGAGTTAAGAAAATTTCATCCTACACATGAACCCCTCATTCAAAAAGAACTAAGAAAATTGTTGGATGCTTTCATCATATTCAAAGTTTGTCATTCTACCTAGGTCTCTCATTTGGTTCTCGTAAGAAAGAAGTTCGAAGATATATGCTTATGTGTTGATTTTCGCAATTTGAACCGAACTTTGGATAAGGAAAATTATCACATGTGGTCTATGGTTCAAATACTTCAAACAATATTTGGGTTAGATAGGTTCTCATTACTAGATGGATTTTATGGATACAACCAAGTTATAGTAGCATAACCCGACATACATAAAACCACATTTAGGACTAAGTCGGGTACATTTGCATTTAAGCATATTCTTTTTGCACTCATCAATGCGGGTGTTACCATTCAGTGGCATATGGACATTGCGTTCCATGATTTAATTGGACAAAGTGTACTGGTAAACTTGGATGATGATACGGTATTTTCAAAGAAAATATCTAATCACTTCCATCATCTAAGGCATATTTTTTAGGGATGTCAGAAATGTGGCATATCTTTGAATCAAAAGAAGGGCATCTTTGGAGTGTATGAGGGTAATCTCTGGGCCACATTATAGCTAAGAGAGGGATTAAAGTGAGCCCATAATGGGTCAAGACGATTTCTCATATTCCCTTTCCCGTGAATAAAAATGCCATGCAATCCTTCCTAGGGAAAATCAACTCCCTCTAAAAGTCCATCTCAGATCATGCACAAATTGTTAAGCCATTACAAGATATGATTAAGAAGGATGCATTTTGCAAGTGGGATCAAGGGGAGAAAGGCATTTCCCTAATTAAACAAGCAATTTTCGAAACCCCAACATTGTATATTCCAAATTTTGGCGAATATTTCCTATTATATACTTTTGCTTCTGATACATCTCTTGCATTCATTGTCACTTAGAAGGATGATTAAGGAAGTGAATGGAAAATATCATTCATGAGTGATGCCTTACAGGGATCTGAATTAAACTAACCCACCATTGATAAGCAAGCCTATGTAGTATAAAAGGTGGTGAAGCACTTTAGGCCTTACCTTTTGAAGAGTCATGTTAATATCTTTGTGCCTCACCCAGTGGTTAGATTGTTTTTTGTACAACAAGAATTGGGTGAGAGAAGGGAAAATTAGATGACAAGCCTTCAGGAGTATGATCTTGAAATTAAGTCAGTTCATATGATAAAATGCCATGGTCTTTGTCAACTTGCAGTAGAAGCAGGTAATTCACCAAAAGCAGAAAAATTTGGATGGGAACATGAAATCGAGATATACAATACTGAACAAGCTACCCTCACAAATGAAACCACTTCTTGGTACACATATGTGTGGAAGTATCTAGATCATGGTACCTTTCCCTCACATTTATCAACCAAATAGAAGAATTCTATTCGGATTTTTCATATCAACTTGTACATGGTGTGTTTTTCCAGAAGCATCACAATGGCGTCTTGCTCAGATTTATGGAAGCACGAGATTCAAAAAGGGTATTAAAATATCTCCACATTGGGCCAGTTGGTGGACACTACATGGATGATACTACTTCTCACAAAGTCATGCAGGTTGGTTATTGTTGGCCCACATTATTTAAATACGTTCATGCATACACCCAAAAGTGTTATGTTTGTCAATGATGCGTTGGGCGCGATTAAAAATCAGTCGCCCCATTGCAGTCCATTATTGTTGAATAACCTTTTCAACAATGGGGATTGGATGTTATCGGTGAAATTTTTCCACATTCATCAAAGCAGCACCGATATATCTTAACCACTACAAACTATTTTACTCGGTGGATTGAAACAGTTCCATTAAAACAAGTGAACAAGAAGGAAGTCATCAATTTCCTTAAGTAAAATATCATTACTAGGTTTTGCATTCCTATGTCACTTGTTTTCGATAATGAAACTTATTTTTCATCGCTAAACTTTATGATTTTTCATTAGAAAATGGAATTTCTTTAAAGCACTCATCCAATTATTACCCTAAGGCAAATAGTCTAGCTAAGTCTACCAACAAGTATTTAATTTGCATCATTAAGAAAATTGTTTACTCTAAGCAAAGGAACTGGCATCATGCCTTGGTATATTCTTTGTGGGCTGACCATGTCACACTAAAACCCTCCCTGATACTTCCACCTGTATGGAAAATAATTTATCCTTCCTCCAAACATGTACCTCCCAACCCTTCAACTTTCCCAAAAATCTTGAAGCAAACCATGTCTTGTTGTTTAGAGAAGGATAGACACCTTGTTGAAGTTAGAGGAAGAAAGGAAAAAAATGAAAGAAAAGTTTTCTATACATCAGAGTCATATCAAACTCTATTTTGACAAGAAAATTGCAGGGAACATGGAGTTCAGTGTGGGAGACCTAGTATTGAAGTGGGATAAACCTAACAAAGAGAAAGGTAAACACACTAAATTCCAATCCCTATGGATCAAACCTTTCATTTTGAATGATAAGCTTGGCTACCATACTTATCATCTACAATCCTTAGTTGGGAAGATGGACTCTATTCCTATCAATGGTCAAGATCTCAGATGTTATTTTCAATAGCATCCTAGGGTTGTGTCCCTACCTATGTACATATTTATTTCCTTGTCATTTTTTTTTTGTTAGTTCATGTCATGTTGTGTTTGTTCCATAATTTTTTGTTTTGTTGGTTCTGCAAATAAAACCTTGTGTGAAAGTGTTTTTTCTGGTTCCAATGGATGTGGCAAAAGTTTAAAATGGATTTGTGAAATAAAACAACATTTGGTTAAATTTTAGACCTTCTTATTTTTCTTGGTCTAATATCTTTAAGGTCAATGATGTCTCTATGGAAAATATGATCCGTTCGAGCATAAAGCTTTAGGAAAAACCATGACACCTGTGTCTATTTTAGGATCTTCATTCCTTAACTCAGTGTTGTAATTAAGTGGTGTTTTGCATGTTGATCCAATCAAGTAGAGAAGGGAAAGGGGAAAAATAATAGTGAGCATATTAATTTAAGAGGTATATAACAATGTCTAAAGGAACAATCTCTCTTTCTCTTAATAAGTCAGGATCCCTCTTCCACCTTGGTGATATAAATGTCAATAAAATTCCAATGAGAATATTGAAATAAAATCAAGGGTGAAAGAAGAGAAAGGCTTCATGTGTAGAGAGGTGAAGCAATTAACCTCATCAAGGTAATGAATAAGCTCGCTAGCAATGAAGCAATGATTTTGTTCCTGTAGTGACTACGTCAGGGTACTAAATAGGTCTGCTGGCAGCAGAGAAACACTAGAGATGAAACTAGAACTCTGATCATTTCAAACTCGCGACTACATATCACCCTTTTCCTAGATCAAAACAATTGTTACATCACCATGAAAGGGAATAGAGGATACTACATCTATAATAGGGTTAAATGGTGAAGCCAAATTAATCCATATGATCAATCAATACTTCCTAAGAGACTATACCTTGTACGCAAAGCTAGACCAAAACAAAGAAGCTAGAGTTCTACCAGTGTGTCACCAAGTGTTGTTGTTTCTACAACACCCTCCAAATTTTGGCCTATATTCAAACTTTGGAGCCTCATTTAACCATGTGAGTTGTTGTTTCTAGTAATAAAATACATTCCACATTTTTTCTCCGGGTTTCCAAATCCCTTTGTGAAGAAATTCCAAGTGTCGTCTTTTGGTAAGGGAAGTGTCGCACTTTACGAAAGGGAGTTATAGCATATCTTTAAGAGGCAACTGTGGTGTTTTATATTGAACTAATGGGTATTGTCTATCATATAGATATGAATTAGACTCATTCCCAAAGTACTTTGCACTTTCTTATTGCATTCAATGCTAGTGTCGCAAAGTGTATCTTAAGTGTCGCACTTGGAGGTAAGTGTCATTTTGTTGTCATTTCAATGGATGCATGTTAATGTTGGGTATCAAGTGTGTCATGTGTTTTATCATTTATCCATGTGTGATCAAGCTCAACTAGTCGTGTTTCATCTTTCATTCACTGATCCCACACTTAGTCATTTTCTGAAGTGTTTTCGTATTTGCAACTTGCTCGACCAACCACTCTTCATCATGCCTCCCTGAACTGTGCATTACATAGTCTCAAGCCCTAGTTAGCCACCCTTGCCCCCACTAGTGTAAAATGAGAAATTAGTGACTAATTGAATAAAAAGGTTAGTCATCGCAACTTTTTCAAGTGAAATACTACTAAAAATGAGCAATCTTAAGTGACCCAACTAAAAACGACTAACATAAATGACTAATTTAGTCTCGTGTTAAAATATATGACTAGCTAATAAGTAATACAACTAAAAATGACTAACTTGAATGACTAATTTAGTCTAGGAACAAAAATACGACTACTAACAAGTACTACAATAATGCAAATTAGTCATTTATGTTAATCATTTTAATTGTGTCATTTCAACAATCTAAACTTACAAGTGATAGGGGATTAAAAGGGTGTTATAGATTGGCTAAAATGTTATACTTCCTTAAACATTTATTTATTGGATCAGTGGATGATTAGAGTTATGGAGATGATTATAATCGTAAGGGTTATATCATTTGATCACATTCACAAGGAATTAAATTCAAAGGCTGATGTAATATCCAAAATGGGAGTGGACTTACAAGTATGTAAACAAAATTATGAAGAATATGTGCAAGGAGAAATGTTGGTTAATTAGTAGAGTTAGTTGAAGACTCAACTTTTCATGCATATCTATGTTTTTTATTATCAGGTTCATATCCATTGAACTTAGGATACTATTTTTTAACTTGGATATCAAGTTGTTTTTCTAGTTTGAATGTCCATTATGAACATAGTAGTACTAGACTCTTATGAAATTGTTTTTAAATCCTATGGGGATTTTGATATTGTCCGAACATTAGATGTTGCACATATTAGAATATCACATCATATATGTGAAGCAGATTTAGTATGGCATCTCAAAATGTGATACATATGTTGTTTTTTCTAGATACAACATATATGTTGCTATTATTATTCCATTGAGATCATCTAAAAATCCTATGCCCTTTGCCACCCCTCCATTTTTTCATATCACTAAAGCATTGGAAAAAAAACCTCTTAGTACCACATTAATATAAAAAAAAAAATTCTAAAAACTTATAAATCTTGCTTGAATGAATATTTACAACATTAATATTTCCCTCCATCATCGTAATAATGGGTAGAATAATTTTAATCCTCCCATCATCCTAATATTGTTATCCTCCCCATCCAAATTCAAGTCTAGTAAATTGACATATTTATATTGTATAATAAACTATATTTAATTTTTAAAACAATAATTAAATATTACACTTTTAAAACCATAACTATATAATTATATAATGAATATAGTTGTCTACTTAAACTCCCTTAATAATTATGTGCTCTATGAGAGGGCTCGGAAACTCTGTCCAACTTGAAAAAAGAGCGATAGTGGTTAAAAGGGGCATGGAAATGGCCATTATATGCCCACATTTAGAAATGGCATGATAATTTATGGTGGAGAGCCATGGATATTAGAGAAGGTGTCCCAAACACCCTCAAATTATTCTCTTCCAATGGCGATGGCAATGGTAATTTGAGAGAAACTCCGCAAAATTTGAGAGTTGTGGCTAGATCTGCTCTTTCAGTATTACTCCAACACAAGATAGAATAATTCGCTTTATCTTCCCCCCATTCCATGAAATCACGGTCGACCTCATTGAAAAAACCTTTCCAACACTCGTGTGTATATATTTGAAGGTCACCCGCAGAGACCTCTCTTCCCACCAATTCCTATTATATTTCACACAAAATGGTGCCTTGTTAGACCCCACATCGAAGCCTTTCGGAGACTTATCCTGGAAAACAAGCAGGAACTACGAAATTTGTTGTCTCGAAATGCTAACCATTCTTCCCTAGTGCGGCTTATAGGCTTCGATTGGAGACTCGATTACTGCATGTCTGCGTCAGAAGACATGGCTTGAAAATAACTTCTCTATTTTTTGGGACTTAAAAATTCTGGATTACACTAGGTTGTCGAAGGATATTCTTGAAATTGTCTACACAGTTGAATAGGTACAAGATCTGGTCAGCTAGTTGAAGGATGAGTGTAAATCCGTTGAAAGGGGTCTGGGTTAGGTTTTACAGTCTTTGATTGAGGTCGACGGTTTGAGTCTTCTCAAGTGAATTGTGTGCACATAGTGGCTTTAGGAGGCCCCATGGTTTGGATACATTTAGTTATGTATAGGATCCTCATCTACATGGAAGATGTTGTGCCATGGAGACCACCAAGTTGATTCTTATTTCTTGAATTTATTTTTCTAGATTAAATTAATAATTTTGGTATTCAAAGACCAATGCAAAGTTCTTGTGCACCATTTGAACTAGGGTTGAAATTATGAAACCAATATCCATTAGACTACGTCATATTTTACATTTGGTTGGATGTAAACAAAATACCCTTAAAAAAAATGCATAACTATTGTTTTTTTAACTATAACATATCTACTTTTTATAGAAATAGAATAAATGGTTCTTTTTACCGTAAGATAAAACTAAGTTGTACTCGTTGGGCAATATAGAGAAAGATGAAATTAAGTTATATTTGTTGCGTGACATACAAAAAAATGAAACTAATAAAATATGCTTTCTTAACATGTTTTACCAGATCTCAAATCTCAAATCCCATATGCATGGAAATCTATGTATGTTGTTGGTTTCTGAGGAGCAGAAATGGAACTTCCCCGGTGTATTTTCAATGGAAGCCAAGGACTCAGATCTTGAAAAATGCAAAGGCAAATTGGGGAGCCTGGCATTAGGGGAATATTGAGGTCTACAATGGGCCTTCTAAGAAAAATGTACAATAAAAAAAAATTGTATAAGAACCAATAGGATTCAAGATGATAATGTCAATCATGGAGGATGATTCACCATTTTTGGAGTAAAAAAGTAAAAAGATTAAAAAATAATAAAATAATAAAACTACTTTTTCAACCCATATTTTCAACTGATTTCCCTAAGTTTTTTCTAAAATTTTGAGTAGGAGTACTCATTGGATAAATAAATAAAAAATCCTCATCCAAGGAGTACCCATGTTACATACTTTAAATGGACACTGCTACATGAAAAATGAGAAATACATGAAAAAAACGTGATTGCAATCACGTTTTTCATGTATTTCTTATTTTTGGTGTAGCAGGGTCCATTGAAAGTATGCAACATGGGTACTCCTTGGATGAGGAATCAAATTATGCATCTAACAAGTGTTTATGTTTGAAATTTGAGTAAACCCATAGGGAGATAAGTTGAAAATACAAGTTGAAAAAAATAGTTTTTTCTTTTTTCCTTCTAAAATTTGATGATGTAATCTAATATTATTTTATTATTTCCACTATTATTTTATAATTTCCTTAGGAGGCCTATTTTAGACCTCAAAACTCCCCTAATGACCACATTGTCACGGAATTTAACATGTCATAAAAGGAGTAAAAAAGTGGGGACCAAGGTTTGATGCATAAGCTTGTGTGTCCTGCAAATCAAGGCCCTCAATGAAGGGTATTATATTGTCCTTAGAAGAGTAAAATTACACTATGAATATCATGTGAGCACAAGGATAAATACAATCTTCCACGTGAAATAGTTTCAAGACTTGTGAGATTCACTTATCAACATCCATAAGCCATGACCAAAATCCAATGAAATAATAGACTAACCCGCAAGCTTTGGATAATATTGTCTCATCCAGGGCTTCCAGGATAATGCAGAAGAATCCATTTTAATACATATTTATTCTATATAAGTCTAACAAAATTTACCTTACCTTGATATATGATTGGATTTGTGAAAAACAATCCTTGGTTCAATGTTCTAGGTTTCTTGCCTCTCCCATAGATTGGATTTCTTACAGTTTAGGAGTCGGTTATGTGGGTATGTATTCCACCAAAATCACCCTTGGTCCTCCCTAGGAAACCCATTCTTGGGTGGGCCAAGACACCATAAGAGTGAAATCATGGCCTGTCCTTCTCACTAGTGAACTAACATCTTATGAGAAAAAATATTTTTATTTATGCTTGGATTAACCATTTTTTCTTGGATTATACTATATACGTGACAACCCACTAATGGATTTTCACTCTCAATTTCCAATGAACCATGGGGCCTACATATTCTTCCTCCCTGGAAAATATAGGATCCCAACTATGGAACTTCAATCTATGAAATTTGATTTTCTTAGATGAGTGATAACTTTTCGGCTAAAAAAACAGTTGTAATATTATTTGAAGAGATAAATTCTGAAGAATATAATGTCCACTATAGGTGTAAGAAGGAAATGTCCACTTTCATGCACTTCAATATACAAGTGGAATATGTATCAAGGGGGGAATTTTATCGTGCTACTTTTAATCCAATTCCATACATTTCTATCAAATTCCTTTAATGTTCAAAATTTTGACTCATTCCATTTTCCTTACTTTCCACACAAGCTACAATCATGCTTGGTCTCCTCTTAAGGCTGGTGTTATGGAATCAATTTTCAAGGTGTCCTAGATTTGCAAACTGTGCAATTTTAAAGGGAGTTTGATTTCTATGCTTACACTCAACTATTAAAAACATTAGTGCTATTCAATGAAGAAGTGGGGCCTTATTCTATGGAGCGTAATAAGTTTCCTTTATGCTCTCAAATAAGTGTCTCTAAACTACTTGGTTATCTTATTAAGATTTGATATGCCTAAAAATGCATGCGTGTATACTGCAATATTTAATCTCTGTATGAGAAGTTCTTCATTATGGATATTTACATCAACAATACATGAAATACAAAAATGCCACAACAATACATTTAAGTGCAGGGAATTCTTGATTGTAATACATTTCTCCAAAGAAATGTTGATAACTTTATATATTTAGCCTCATATATAGGATAGTTAAACATTTGTTTCATTATAGTATATACAAAGGTTCAACAATGTAATAAACTATGGATTAAGAATTTAAGTTTAGAGATCAACTGAAACCTTTTAAAAAATTGGAAGAAAATTTTGCATACTCCTTGTCTTCATCCAATCCTTTCCAGTGGTCTGACCAATACTGTAGCATGCATTTTTTCCACATAAGTCGAAACTCCTTATGCTCCCTTTGGAGTCTTTAAGGATTTCAATTATGGCCCACATTTTTTCCACCTTCTCCAGTTGTGTCATATTTTCCGTGCCACTTGCTTCATCAACAAAAGTTGATGGAGATGACCTTTAAGATGTTGCATTTCAAATATCAAATTATCAAAATATGTGTTTGACCTTCTAAATATATTTTAGAGATTGGGGTAAGCATGAGGAAAGTGCTCCCTTGAAACACAAGAAGGGTGTTCAAGTGGCTCTGACACCATAAGGAATTTAATATGAAGAGGAAGCTCCTTTAAGCAGTTAGTTTGATCATGACAATTACTTGCCAATTCTCTCTCTTGTAGCTACTACATTATTGCCTAGTTTATTGCACCTAGTTGTTAACATTATTTGTGGTGTGTAAATCTAATTGGACAAAGTGCATTCATAGTTGATTTGCTAATTCTTTCCAAATTAATCTTAGACGATAGAAGTCTCATCTACATTATAAATTAATTATATCTGATAATTTATAGGATCTTGTTCATGTTATGTTTTCATAATGCTTCTTTCAGCTTGCACCATAGTAATGAGCATCCACCTCTATCAAAAGGTGTCACACTACTTACATTGTCGAGTTTCTGAACAGCCTCATGTAAACAACCATGACAATTAGTTGGCCTCCTTTTAGGAGTATGCAAGCCACCATTTTTGGGATGTAAACCATGGCAGGGGCTTTGAAAATGCCCACTTTCACTAACCTAGCTTGTCTCTTGTGGTTAGTTCCTATAACATTATTATCTAGTCTTTCGAACTATTGTTTATGAATGCCAGAAACTAGCTATCTGGAAAGCATGTCTTCTTTGGTTCTAATTCTCTAATTTTATATATTTCTAAATGACGTACGTGATGTCAAATTCTGAGAGAAAGAGATGTCATCATGCAATCCTACCAAAAAGAGTAGGCTTGAAAATAGGTATAAAACTAGAGGATCCATTATGGACATGAATTATATAGGATGCATGAGCATTACATATCAAAGATTCTAGGTAGCCAAAAGAAATGAAAATTCATGGTTTGATGATATTTTATTTAGCTTTTTAAATAAATAAAAAATTATCTTCGTGCATGGATCTTGACTATTAAGTGTTCCAAAAGTTGTAACCATGAATTTGATTTAAGTTCAGGGAAAAGGTGCTTCTTAATTGTAGGGTTGCATATATTTTTCTATTAATAAGGGTTCGATTTGAGGGGTTTTTATGGGTTTACATGTTTGACGAGTCTGTGTTCTCATGTAAAGTTCAGGTTTTTGTGCTTTGTTACTTTCTATTTCTGCATTTTGAAGTTCGATTTAAAGTTCCCTTTTGCAACTTCCAATGAGTATAAAAAAAGTATTTAAGACTCAAAAGGGGGTTCCTGAACCAATTTCACACATTCTTCTGCAATTTAGGAAAAATTGACATCTTTCATGAAAGTGCCCTATCATTGTTGGGATCTATACAACCAATTTTGATCCAAAACTTTTTAATTCTCCCAACAATTTATTATTTGCCTTTATGAAATGTTTCTCAATTTCAACTCTTCCAGAAGTATGAGATGCATATCAATTTGATCATATTCCACTCTTTCTACCTTTCCTATCACCTATTTATCCCTAGAAATATTATCACAATTTGAAATATTTCTTGGAATAAAGGTTGTCCTCCTAGAACTACAGAAATAGGTCACTAAAATGTTAGGCTCTAACTATGATATTATCTATAAGAATGGCAAGGAGAAGTTGGTGGTTGATGCTTTATCTAAGAAATTTGTAGAGGAAGAATCCCTAGTGAAGGAGGTTCATCAATAATGTTCAATAGATGTCGATATAGTGCACATGATACACTAGTGATAGGCTGACCCATATGCACATCTAGGCTACACTTGGTAGAATGGTGACCTCGGTTATCAAGGGTGTATTTTTTTGTTTGGGATTCAATATTTAAATCTAGAGTGTTATTTGAATATTTGTCCTCTACTATAACAGGTCACTCTGCATTTCGAAAAACATATGAAAGGATAAGTTTTCATTCTTTTAAGAAGGCACAAATATGAACATCCACATCTTTGTGGTTGAATATGACATTTGGCAATGGCACAAAGGGGAGACAATGAAGCCTATAGGAACATTACAACCTTTTCCCATTCTAGCCTTTGTGTGGAATGACATTTCTATGGAATTCATTGTGGGGTTATTGAAAGTAGGCAACAAATTATCATGATAGTTTTGTATTGCCTTTTTAAATATGCTCACTTTTGTGCCTTACAACACCCATTCAAGGCCTCCATTGTAGCATAAATATTCATGGAAAATATTTTTAAACTCAATGGTATGCCAAAATAAATTTGCAGTTGATCATGTCTCCACCTTCACTAGAAATTTATTGTAGGAATTATTTTAGCTTCAAGGTATTGATTTGAATCTCAACATGATGTATTACTGCAAAACAGATGGTTAGGCAGAAGCATTCAACAAGTGTTTGGAAGCTTATTTACATTGTTTTTCCTTGGATCGATATATCTAATGGGTCTGGTGGTTATCATTGACTGAATGGTGGTACAATACTACCTATCATTGTGGTACTCAAATGACCCCCTTTGAGGTAGTCTATGGACAATATTCCCAATCAATGATCTCCTACTTACCATGCTTCTCTAAGATTCAGGAGGTTGAAAAACCTTGGTAGCTCAAGTTAACATTCCTTGTACCCTCAAGGATAATTTGTTGTTGGCTCAATAAATTTCTACATATCCCAGAAGGGGATAAGATGTTCCTACATCTCCAACTCTATAAGCAGATATCACTTAAGGAGAAGAGCCAGTAGATATTAACATCTAAGTTTTCTGTACTATACGATACTCAAACGTATTGGCCCAGTGGCTTACAAATTTCATTTTCCCATCCATTTTGAGTTCCATCGATTTTTTCATGTGTCACTTGCTTGAAAAAGTGGTTGGGTCCAATTGCGGAATTCAATCTAGCCTTCTCAAACTAGATGAGAATGGTTCCATTTGGTTGCAACTCAAGGAATTTTTGGAAAAACACACAAGTTTTGTATTCTCCAATGCACTATCTTGGAAGTCTTGATCTAATGGAAGGATACACATCCCAAATATGCTACATGGTAACCAATAGAGATTTTCCGTCAATTTTTTTCTTTTCTAGCTTTGAGGACAACACTGCTTTATGAGGAGATCATGGTAGGGTCCCTCCCTAACTCCCCTTGCTAGGAGAATAGGTTGTTACTTAATGTATTAGGCCCACAAGGTAGTCGAGTGTGAAATCAATAAATGTAAGTTGACCTTGTTAGAGAAGTTCCACTAGTTGTTGGTTGTGGCCTTATAATGGAGGTCCATTTGGTGGTTAGGGTTTTGATTAGTTAGAAATATATAATAGTAGAAGGATTTTATTGGGTACCAAGAGAAGAATTTTGTATTTCGGGCTCTTCTTAGTTGGAGTTTACCCCTTGAAGAGTTAAGTGTGATTACTATTTTGAATATTTTCTTACTATTGCTATTTCCATACTTTGGTTTTGTTTATTTGTTTTCCATTGATATATTGTTGTATATATTATTCTAAATATTTTGTTTCAGCTAACAACAAAGACCACATGCTTAGATAACAAATTTGGTTTTTTGTGCAAACATGGACCAACGTTTAGTTGTAAAGATTCATTTTTCTATTTATAAGTCATGTATATCCTATTCCCCTAATATTTTTGACTAAATGATAATGTACAAAAATGTCATAACATTTCAAGCATTGTTCTAATGCATTTTTTCCGAGGGTCAAATGTTTTTTAAACATATTTTTTGTAGATGACTTGGCCCGGGACCAAGTTACTTATTCATTTATTATAACTTAGAAGAGTCCTTCTAGGATGCTTTAGAGATCTCAATAAACAAATTTAGAGTTTTTATGCACGATACTCAAGTTAAAGGATATCCACACGGTGATGATACATTAACGTTTCATGATGTGGAGAAAATTAACATGTGGAGAGTCTTTCTATGTGTGTTGTGAACTCACGTTATACTTCCTAGTTTTACCTGTGATTGCTTGGGCAATGTCCTTCCTCTAGGAGAGATGGTGTGCTTAACTAGTCTTACATTGGTTTGCATGCCTCGATGTGAATGAGGGCGCAACACTAGCTTGTCTTGGGTGTTGCACTGTAGATATGTAGGAATAAGCTATAGGGGGAACATGCATGACTTCAACATGTGTGTGCTAGCCGTAGCACGTCTCTCCCGTTAGTTGTTATTCCAGAATTAGTATTTCTAGCTTTAGGATATTTGCTTTTCGTATTTTTGGAGTTAGGATTTTGGGGATTTAGAATTGTTTTGTTTTAATCTTCAGTTAGCTTTTATTCTAAAAATAGATATAGCATATGAGTATCTTTTGAGTACTAATTAGATAGATCACATGATCCTAGGTAGGAGGCATATACTTGCATGCATAAGTAGCTTATCCTAGTAGAAGCACTTCGCTAGGTAGTTAGCTCATGCAATGAGGTGCACAGTTTCAGGGTTTTTTTTTCTAATCTGGATTCCCACAGAGATGGGTTATTTTTGTAGGCTTTGTGCCATCTTAGTCTACAAAAGGAAGGGTAAGTGTAACATGGTAATCAACCAGCATTCTCTTTTGCTTGTGATTAGAAAATTGCTCCATTTTTTGTTTTATGCGTTAATAGAAGTTGTATGTATTTTCTATTCATATTTCCAATAGTATGTGCTTGTATATTAGCATACTAGTAGCCAGGGTGCAATGTTCTAGGGTGTAGATACCATCTAATCCTTCTTCAGATATCATAAGGGAAGAACAAACAGGGATACTTGGTATCTAATGGGCATTGTTCAGGGATGAAATTGCCCTTTGTCCCTTGAGTAAGGCCCTAAATTGCGTCTTCTTGGAAAAGAGCTTGTCTTCCTTGGATGTAACGAAACAGGTAATTGCAGGTGTCCATATAGTGCTGCTACACAATGATGCAGATGCATGTTGGGCATATCTCAGGATTATACGAGGTTGGTAACCCTGAGTAATAGAGATATTTTCTAGCTGTTAGAAAAAAAGATTAGCATGCTCAGATATGTTGTTTTAGTTGTAGTTTATGTTTTAAGCTACCTAGTTTAAATTCTAAGTACAAAATATGCTGACCTCATTTGAAATTAAATGGTACATGTCTTATTGTCTCTTGTGGATCTATTTTTTTGACATTGAGAAGGGTACAAATAGTAGTATCTAGTAACCGATAATTGATTTTTCCATGATGCATTTGCAAGAAATAATTGTTTACCTAAAGGCATGATGTTCAATGTTCCCAAGGAATTCTTCTCCCAGAAGCAATATTGGATATACACTCAGAGTGTCAAACAACAAATAAGCCATATCAATATTATAAATACATAATGTTAGTGGAGAAGTACTAACTCTATTTATTATTTACATTTCCTCCATTCATAATCCAGATGAAGACTTCCATATAATATAGTAGTATAACAAAATAATTACACTGTAGATTATTTTGATGCTTCTCATTTTGAGGCAAAGGAAGTGCCTATGATATATGTATTTATATGGCATGTTTTCCAATGAATCGGACTATTAAATGGAATCATTTTGCTATTTTCTTATTTCTGCAATCTTCAAGTCTATGCTTTTGTTGTGCATTTTCTAACCAACTGGTGAGGAATAAATAGGCTAATAAATAAATGGTGCAACACAATATACATGTCAAATATTGTTTAGGTTCTAGTCTCAGGAGGTGTTGATAAATTTCTATGTTTGTTCCAGAAAAATGTTTTGTTTCGGTAATATTTATTTGGAGTAATTTGCGTGTATATGAATAAAAATGTTAAAGACATTTGATTCGAGAGTTGCCAAGGTAAGCTAATTTTCTTTATTTCAAATGTTTTTATTAGAGATGTGTTCATTATCGATGAGAAATTTCATAAAAAACCACTCTAATGACTGTAAATATAACTGACCCTCATTTATGTGTGTCTCTCTACTATTGCATGTCCATTTATTTTGGCAACAGTGGCTCCTTTTTAAGCACCCTCAATTCTCTTATGGTGAGTCTAATTTACTCCATCTAGATTCTAGATTAATAAATCTAAGTTGCACTCGCTATTCACTTTAAGTGTTTTTGGCTATTCTAAGTGTGTATGTACTTGTAACATTGTGGAGCAATTGCACCATTAAATTCAGCAAGCATGTTAGAGGAAGTGAGCAGGTTATGTTGCGCTACCTTGATGCATTTTTAGAAAAATAGTCTCTTTATGAACAAATAATTATATTGGATCATCGTTACTCTGGTGTTAACTGCAAACCCAGTTAATGTTATTAACTACAATATGTATGAATGTTGTCTGTCTTAATGTCAAATATTCTAATTTGTCTCTCCTTCAAAGGTGCTCCATCTTGGAGGGGTTTATGTGCTGGTATGAAATGATTGCCCTCATTTTTGAAAATTTATATCTTCTTCTAAAATTTGAAAGTTAATTATGATCATTCCTTAAACATTAAGTTGTTGCAGATTACATATGGTGACCCTCCTTTCTAAGTTGTTTATCAGTAGAGTGGCATGTTGGATTTTTTGAGAATCTTCAATGTGATGTGTTGAATTATAACTTTCCATGCTCAATGTTGGTTTCTAATTTGTTCTATGTAGACATCTTAGTTCATTGTTTTCCACCTAGTCTCTAGTTTCTATCTATCTTTTTACTTTAATGTTGAATCACCATGCCTAAAAAATACATTGAGATTTTCTCAGAGGAGGATACATTAACATATCATACTAAATTGTATCCCAATGTGTTGACTGGAGATGTACAAGATAAATAATCCCAGTCAACCCAAGATTAAATAGTATAATGGGTAAAAATTTACTCTCGTTGGTGATTATCAACTTGTGCTTTTATACAAGAGAAGTGGTAGGATGTGCCTTAAATTATCTAAAAATAAACCTTTATTCATAACCTTTCTTTGTTGACTTTGATCAATTTTGATATCTAGCTTAAGTGTCAATGTCTAAAACTTCCAATCGTCTTCCCTATCCTCCAACATTCTTTCTTGTCTAAGAAATAATGACAGCTACCACGTTACAAACCACACTTAAACAAATTTAGTCTAAGTCCTTTACAAACAAATATATTATAAAAATAAATGACTGGAACAAGTTGTATAACAATGAGAAATAAGATTAAATAATCTTATTAATGTCTAAGATAGGACCAAGAAATAGTTCAAGGGTACTAGAGAATACAACCAGTTTTCTATAGATTATGGGAGTGTCCATAGCACTACTAGATGCTAAAAAGCTAGCAAAAAATGAGATACAATAAATAAGACACATGAAACATTTGTTGTTGGTACTTTAGTCACTTTCTTCTAGATTGATACCTACACTGAGATTGGTGTTGATTAGGGTCATGTTGATGTCGATTCTTTACAAGCATTGAAAATTTAGTGTGTATATTTTGGATTTAATTCCTTGTAATTGGCTAATTCAGCCTGAGGATTGCCCTGATTTTCCTAAAATTGCATGGTTTAGATACTTATCTTTTAATATTTTAGAGAATTTGGCGTAGGAGCTCAGGGAATCCTCACCAAAGGAATTCAACTATTGTTTCTTTTTAATAGTTTTTTGAAGCTGACTTGATGACTTATTATAGACAAAGCGAGGATTTCTTACCTTGTTTCAATTTCTCATATTTTTTTCTTTCAACTTTTAATGCTTGTATATCCATTTTCTTTTGATAAACAATGCCCTTCAAAATTTATGTTTATTGCATCTCTAGTTCAATTGCTT
This sequence comes from Pinus taeda, assembly GCA_000404065.3. Lineage (NCBI taxonomy): Eukaryota > Viridiplantae > Streptophyta > Pinopsida > Pinales > Pinaceae > Pinus > Pinus taeda. The sequence goes on from APFE031621639.1 coordinate 64,184, forward strand.
TTATTCAAGTTTTTTAATATGGAATGGCCGGGTCAGGTATCTTCTACAATCATATTTTTTTCTCGAGGAATAATTCCACTCACTTTAGAGTGAGGAAGTTAGTATGTTGTCAATGCCCCTCAGATTCTCCCCCTCTCTAGGTTCCATGATGGAAGGTGGCATTAACTGCCAGCTGAAATGGCGACTACAAACCTTGTAGGACACAGAGGGAATGGATCCCACGATCTCCCGGACATTAATCCTTAGCAAAAAGGGTAGAACCAATTAATATATCCCTTTTTGTTTTGTAACATTGTTTTATGTTGTGACTCCATGGTTGAATGAAGCTTTAAGGTTATCAACATCAGTGGATATGGGCATTAGTGTCTTTCTATATTTAACAATTATTTTCCAAATTTTTTCTTTTTGCAAGATTTTCTTAATTTGTTATGGCTACTATCCAGAGGCCCTTAGACTTTTTGTGCACACTCTCCAGTCTCCTCCTAAGCCATATCTTGTTCAGTGGATTACCTCCATCTTTACAGTTCTCCCATCAGCTAGGGGCACTAAGAGATAGATTGATGACATCATTTCTTCTAGATCCAGAGCAATGCGAAATATAGGGACCACTCCCCCTCCCCAAGAGCCTCGAATATGTCCCCAAACCAGATCCCTTACCATCAAGCATATAAGTTCACCTAGACATCAGTAGAAATTTATAGTGGTCAGGCAATAGTGCATAAGAGGCTTCAAATCTTCCCCTAGTTCTTCTTTAGGGCATCATCCTATATTAAGTTTCCTTCATTATACCTCTAATGTTTGGAGAGGTATATTTAGTATATCATGGACCAGTCCCTAAATTATTTCCCTCTGCACATCTCCCTCCTGTCGTGGCTTCCTATGCTTGAATCTGAGGGTTTTCTCGTGTTTCCACTTATAGATTTCATGTTTCTACATTACTTATTATTTATATAAGAGACATTTTAGTACTCATCCTTTGTATTAAAATCATTGTATTCAATAGTCCCATTGACCTACTTGTCTATTCATTTATTCGACAGTAACATAATTATCTTATCTTATATTATCTTATCACTGCCTTTAATCCTTTAGTTCAACCATGTATGGGTTGACAATTCTTGTTAGTGATCAATTCCCTACATTTTCTACACAAGTACAAGTGTGATCACCTGAGTTAGCATCGATGTAAGTTTATGCAAGCACCTAAGTTATGTGATAATTGAATCCAATATTATGTATGCTTTGGGCAGTCCTGCTTCTAGGAAATATGGTATTTCAGCCAATCCTCCTCCCATTTGAGCTCTCCTCCAATGGTTAGCGTTATATAATCAATCACACCCCTTCACTACCGTAAGACAAAGCCTTTGTCAGTGGCTCCCACATCATTACACCTTTTCACTTTATAGCACAGTGCAAAAGAATATACTTTGGTCCATCAAATCTCCTTGCTTGGATGGCAATCAATAGGGTTATGCTCATAGCACACCTTTCTTCCTAGTTGGATTTCCCTGACAAAGGTGAAGCATAGGAAATTAATAAAATAGAGGTAGTTTCCTATCTTATCACAATGGAAATATCAAGAATATATTATTGCACCCTCTTGATTAGTGAGAATCCATGTAACCCACTATGACCCATGTCTCATAGTGTTTTCCTACCTGTATGAGTGGAAGAAAATTGCAGTCAGATTTGCTTGTGACTGTTATAAATTGGATGGATCTTATTATTTGGGTTTGTTGTCATCCTAGGAAATATGAAATTATAACTAATGCATGACTTTGACATATCTTTATTTTTACGTCTATACTCTTGTTTTGGTACTTTTTGGTTCTCTTATATTTAGGGCCACCTCTCATAGTTGTTTCATGGTCTGCCTATTTTTGCATGGGTGTATTTTAGCTTCCATCTTACTTTTTGATATTTATCATGCAAAACTCATTCATTGGTTATGATGTTCTCAACAAAATTGTGATTCGCCAGCCTAAACAATACTTACAAGTAATAATTATTTATTATATTTTTCTTTGATCAATGCAATTTTTGGATACTTTGAAGATATTGATGAGGAATGTCAAGTATCATTAGACAGTAATCTAAATGGTGTGCCTCCTTTTTTTGGATCTTAGTCCAAATATGCAAAAGTACATCTTTGGAGAAAATTTATGTGCATCCCTCAATGTTTTGCATGTTGGATGCTTCTACAGAAGATGTTATTGAACATGGTGGGTGGTAAGGGCCGGAACACATAACACTTTATAACATTTTATAACACATATTTAAATGCATCTAATCCTTTAATATCTATTTTTCACTTTTCTTGTTGAAACTTAAAGTGCTTCCTTAATTCAATTAATCTTTTTTGTACTCATGGAACAATTTTTCACATACATTTGCAGTTTAATATTGTTTTTTTATTACAAAATTATATTTGTATGTTTGGCATTATTATAATGTTATTTATGATGTATCATCCCTATTTTAAGGGGTCGTTATGTGGAGAGGCCTCTATAATGGCACAAATGTTAAGGAAAAGCAATATTTTAGTGGAGCATTCAATATTGGAGCATTGGCAAGAGTTCATTGTGGAGAAACTTGTATTTGGGGCTGAAGATAAAATTACAAGTTTGAAGCTTAATTCTAGAAAAAAAAAATCAGGGTTGATTTGCACCCAAGGTCATCATCATTTCATTTCAGATTTAGTACTTCTTGGTTGGGCATCATATTGTATTGTTATAGTGGGCTAATGTTAGTTGTTGAGAAAGAGAGGAGTGTTGACCTTCTTCCTAGTTTTTTATGTTATCAAAATTGAAAACCATTATTCAAGGATATTTATTCAATAAAAAAATGTTTTCTTTTGTTGTCTATTCCTAAATTGATTTCTTAAGATTCACTTGGATGATTTATGATCACTTTATGTGCATCGAGAATGGAAAGAAGAAAAAATATATATTAAAACTAGTGGGTTGATTGTAAGAGAGAACTAATTCATATGGTTTGTGTCAAATATGGGTGAGTGTTAGGATCTGAAGATTTTGGGGTTGTTTGGGTTTTCGAAGCATATATTTTCCAAGTGGGTACATTTGGTCAGATACATTGGAAGGGGGTGTAAATGACATAGATTTAGAAACAATTCCAAAATGCCATTTGTTTGGCATATTTGATATTTTTGGTGGGTATGTGGAGATAGCATGCGGAAAGGATACTATAGAGCACAACTAGTTGAGGATGAACTCATTTTTATTTTTTGGACTCACAAAGGAGAGGCAAGGCCAAGATGCAACCAATCAATAATTATGTTAGTAGGAGATTTACTTCCTCTGGACCCTAAGGATCATGGCATATTGGGGCATGTTACCCACCCACATGTATGGGTAATCATAGAAGAAATTTTTTCTTCTATGATGCAATTTTCTAGCCAACTATCATACATTATTTATTACATTTTGTCTTTTTCTTTCCATTTGTTTTTAGAAGTTATCTACAACCTAAGCTTTTTAGCATGTAACTTAGTTAGCATAATTGTGCCTAAACTTTTCTTGAAGGTTGAATTCTAAGTTTTCTAAGGTGTTATTTATTTGCTTTGTTTATACAAGTCATTTAGCCACATGGTGGCCATTATCACCCCACTGAAGAAAACTTGTTCGAGTTTCTTGATTTTCTGGAGAAAAATGGTATACATTGTTGATATTGAGGTATATGTTGTATAAATATTTTATAGTTTACTTTAGTTTATATTCTAGTGTTCACTGTCTTTCATGCCTTATACTTTGTATTGTGCCTTCTTTCATTTTCAAAAGAGGAAATCAATATTGTTGGTAAGAAGCAAAAATTGAAGAAAGAGGAGAATAATAACACTGGAGCGACAAATGTAGAAAGAGAAAGAGAAGAGAATTGGTCTAGTGATACCCTTAAAGACAATATCTCGCATGAGACATACACATACAAACTGATGGTCAAATATTTAGAGTTGGTGAATTCAACTGCAATGCCTTAGCAACGCAATGATAATGTTTTGAAGTGATGAGACAATATTTCATGTGTAAATTGTAGTCCAACCAATATTAAGTTGGAAACGCTGCATATTGTAATACTTGACATTTTATATAATATAATTTATGTGGTTGAAATTATTTATAGTTGCACTTGATATTATTTAGTATTGTAATTAACATATGTAACTTTGTCTTTTCATATTAGATGAACATGCACATTGTATGACATATTTTTTTAATTTAATCACAAAATCATACTAATTAATTTATGTTGATAAATAATGAACACATAAAAATAATATAAAACTACTACAACCCCAAGGGTTAGTTCAGTTGGTCGATTTCTCATTGTTAAGTACCTTTCCAGTTGGGAGGTCACAGGGTCAAATCTCCTCAACACCCTTGGGGTTAGGCCCTGCTTGTTTGGCCCATAGGTAGATCCCTTCAGGTTGATTTGCCTAGATTTTTCCTTTGTATGTAGCGGCCACCAAGTTTCCATGAACCACCCTTAAAAAAAAAATAAAACTACTACATTAGTAGTTTATATTGATTAATGGTGAACACACATGAAATGAATATACGACTAAATTAGTCATTTATAATGATTATTAATGAAAGTAAATGAAATGAATATAAACTACTAAATCAATTGTTTATATAATGAATATGAAACTACCAAAAAAATGACTATTGCAAATGATAAATTTGTGATTACAAATAACGACTAAATTTTGCATATATATGACTATTAGTAGCTAATTTATAGTATCTTATCACACGACTAAAATTTAGTCATATTTCTTTGGTAATTAATTGGTTTCAAACGATGGCTAAAATTTTCATATATATATGACTATTAGTAGCTAACTTATAGTATCTTATAACACAACCAACATTTTGGTCATATTTCTTTGGTCATTAATTGGTTTTTTCAGGTCATCATATAGCAATATATTTTGTTGTATATTTGGTCATTAATTATGGCAATTAATGACCAAATTTATGACTAAGTATACTAATAAACAATAAAATTGAGACAAACAATTAATGCTAAGCTAAAAATGACTAAAAGTTGGTCGTGTTATAAGATACTGTAAATTAGCTACTATTGGTCACTGACTGAAAAATGGTCTTTTATTTACAAATTTTAGTCATTCTTTTAGTAACTAATTAGCCATTTTGCACTAGTGCCCCTGGAACTGCACGCTACATAGTCAATACCTCCAAGGATTGTGCATTGTGGAATCCCAGTGCTCAGTCCCTACATCTTGCACCTAGAAACTGCACAATTCTTGTCCTAGTCAGCCTTCCACTGTGCACTCCATAGTTTCAGTCAATAGTCAGGCATTTCTTAGTCCTTGACCCATGACAATACACAATCCTCTATCTCAGTCTTCCCAGAACTATGCATTTTGCAATCACAGTGAGCAAGCTTGCCTCACTACATCACTGACTCCCTCAACTGCACAGTCCTTCCTTCTAGTCCCTCAACCACTATGCATTGCATAGTCAAAATGAATAGACCTTCATCATTACCTCCTAGAAATGCACTTTTCGCAATCCCTTAGCCTCCTCCTCAATTTTTCATTATGTCCCAATTAAATTAGTGTGTTGCATGAAGAACGAGATAAATTAAGAGATTTCTAGGTTGATGTCGTCTTGTCATGAGTGAATTTCATCTGCGGGTATTATTATCTCGACATGAAAGGATGATGTTCAAGGAGGATTCTAAGGAGATCGTGTAAGAATATGCTCGTGAAGCTAGAAAGACAAAGAGATCATGAGGAAAGAAGATGAAGGGACTCTAGCTCACGATAGAAGATTCAAAATCAAGGTCACAAGGAAGACTCCTAGCCTTTTGGATGATCAATATCAAGCACACACAATACTTGTCCTGAAGATATAAATATGGCAGCAAGGAGATAAGCTTGGCATAAGCACTCTACAATGAAGTCCATGTCATCATTTCCAAGTCATGGCTTGTCCAAGTGTCACCTCAAAAGTCATATGTGTTATTATATTTGGCCACATGATTCATTTGTGGATGTAATTATATAATTTCCAAAATGAGAAAATGTAAAGTGTATGGAATTCCAAAGGTCACTCATAGAATGTGAAGTCATGTAGAAAGTCCAAGGGTCTAATGGGAACTCAAAAAGACACAACGAGCTCAAGAGTCATGAGGGGAGCTCAAAAGTCACAAGGGTGGTGGAGAGTCACCTCATTTGTTATATATACACCCTCATAGCTCAGGAAAATGAGTTTTCACCTTAGATTCTCAAGCTAGGAATATGAGAGAAGATTAGGATTTTGAAAAGAAAGTAGTTGCTTAACTTTCCATTATTGGGACGAGTGTTGTATCATTGTAATGTTGTATCTCAGAACTTTCACTTAATTATTTGATGCTCTTAGATCCAACACACTTTGCATGCATATGTCATGAATTATAGTGAGACTATTCTTTCATGGTTTATGGTATATGTTTATGTAAACACATAGTGATGAAAATGAACTATTTCATTGGCTTTAGTATGCATCTTTGAATCGTGTATTTTTCTTTCATGATTGTTGTTTCTTTGTGAACTATTTCGCAAGATTACTAACGATTCTTTCAGGTATATATGTGTGTCTTTATTAGGATAGTACTATTACTTTTTTCTTAAAGACTCCCATTCTTTTTCGTTTCGTGAAAGAACCATTATGCACTTTACAATTGAATACATTGCAAGGCTAGCATACTTGTTTATCTAAAAAGTACATGTGTTTCTCCAGTGTGTCATCTATTGTAGCCAAGGAAAATCTTTAAGATTATGGCAATCAACCTAATTTTCTGGTTAGGACTCCTACTCCAAATGGTGTGAGATCTAGTTGGGACTTCATATCAGGGAGACCCCCTTACTATTAGCAGCATCCAGCATCATCAATGGAGTCTAGAAATTCCTACAAGCCTCCTAGCACAAGTCAACCATGTCAGCTAGAATTTGGCCTAAAGAAGGGTATTTGAACTTGTGAAAAGCCTATAAATAGAAGTAAATTCAATCTCTCAAGAAAGAACTTAGATTTGAGGCAAGAAAAAAGAAGGAAGCTAGAGAAAAGATGAAGCAAGACGAGGCCAAAGGTATGTTTTTGGGCCTTATTCTCTCACATGTGCAAAGGTTATGGTTTTTACAGCTACTGGGAAGCCGATAATTGTAGGTCCAAATTGCGGGAGGTCGAAATACAGATCCAAGTTGCAGGAGGGCCAAATACTTTGATTTTAAGCTCATTGACTTTGGAGACATTAACTTGCCTACATGAAGAATTCTTGAAGGGCTTACACATGCCAAAAATTAAGGTTTTTGCAGCTACTATAGCTTCAAATATTGTAGGTCAAAGTTGCAAGCGAAGCTGGGGGCTAAACTTGAAGTTGGAAGTTGGTTGAAGAAGAATTGACCCTTGTTGACAATTGATCTTTAACCTATGTGGAAGGGTTCCTTGGAGGGTTGACTTAGTGCTTTGAGGAGGAATTGGTCTATGTTTTTGGGTCTTGGTTTTCTCATCTGAAGAAAATTCTATAAGAAGAGAAGAGATTATTTATGGGCTTTCCCCTTGGATGGGTTTTGCCCTATGTTGGAGCCTACTTCTTATTTCCATTTTCTTCAGTGTTTTACTATTGATAATTGTTTGATAAAATATGTAATAAGAAACATAATGAAGATAACTAAATCTCACAAGCAATTATTAAGGTTAGCGATAATTTTAATTAATAATTGCCTTACAACATTCTCCAACATGGTATTAAAACCAATGTGAATAAGAGAATTCAGTTGGAAGATCACCTTGAAGGGTTTTCTTGTATAGAATAATCATTTTCAAAATAAAACAAGGAAAGAAGAAGAGGATCTATTTACCTAGAAGGAATATTACTACATCAAGCTTTCACTAAAGAAGACCTCATCATCAAGCTCTCATCAAAGGAAGGGAGGATAAGGTCTTATTGAAGATTCTCTAGTGCATCATATTGAAGAAGAAGAAGAATCAGCAAGGAATATTGGGATCATAATTCACTCTTTGGAGAGACTCCATCGTTGAAGGCATCCTAGAAGTCATCATTCTAGAAATCTCCTTGAAGATCTTGAAAACATCAAGATAGTTGGGAACATCATTAAGGAGGAGAACTCTAGCTTGGTTTACAAATAAGTATCATATTTTCTTCTATATCTAAATCTACAGATCATATGGTTACATTTTGCAAGGAAAGCAACAATCTCGTTGGATCAACGAAATTCCTAGCATGGAAGAAGGGAATTGACTTGGCACTCACCAATAATGAAGTCATAGAATATTTTCTTGGTGAAATAGTTGAACCAGACAAAGAGAAGAGTCAAGAGTTAGAAAAATACAAGAAAGGAGAAGTAAGGGTACAAAGGATCATTGTTGAATACCTTAAAGATCATCTTGTTCCCTTATTGTTGATTTGAAGACATCCAAGGCTATGTATGATAAGTTGGCAAATTTGTACTCTATAAGTACATCAAGTCAAAATATTTCCTTGAGGAACAAACCATATAGAATAAGGAATTCAAAGGATGAAGACATGTCCACCTATCTCATGAAGATCTCACAAATAAGGGACCATTTATAAGGGCTTTGGGAAACTATTTATGACTCTGAAATGACCATTTGTGTATTGAATGCTTTGCCACCTAATTGGAGCAGTTTTGCAACTAGTGTCTACTCTAAAAAGGATACTACATCTTTTAATGAGTTGTGGGCTCAATGTATCTTACAAGAATCTAGGAAAAAGGCAAAGGATGACACCAAATCAAATGAAAGGTCTCAAGCATTTATTGCAAGGTCCAAGAAGTTGAAGAAAGGGAAGTTTGGAAAGTCCAAAATAAAGACATATATGTCCAAGATTCAATTCTTTCGATGTAATGAGTATGTAAACTTTAAGATTGATTATCCAAACAAAGGTTAAAAACAAAAGAAAGGAAAGAAGTGAAGCTCACATAGCTGAAGAAAAGGGAGAACCTAATAAGAGGTTGAAAGGAGAATATCCCAACGATGTTTATTATTAAAGGAAGCCTCATCTCAGGCATGTCCTTTATGAAATTTTTCTTTCTTTTATTAAGTAGAAAGTAGAGTTGCATGCATTGTTATGTTCTCTAGAAGAATCTTCATTTTTGTGCATGGAATCATAAATAGAAGCATGTGATAGTAGAGGCATTAGAGTCTACATAATCAAGTTGCTTTGAAAAATCATCTAGCTATCAAAGAATGATAAGTTGAGACCATATTGCATATTATTCATCCAAGCATTTTCTAACATCATGTTAGAGGTAGTCCTTTTGCAAAGCGGGGCCATCAACATCCTATAGGAACCACCACTTTAGAAGTTTGTTAGAAAAAGCATTATGATTGGTATATATTCCATCTAGTATGGAAACAATACATTTGAAGGATGAAGGAATGCAGATGGTCAAGGTGCAGTCGAAAAGGCATATTTAAAGTCTTTCTACTCTTGGGAAAAGAAACCTATCTTTGACAAGTATACGAAGCAAGTTCGTTCAAAAGATGGCTAGATGGTTGTATGGAAGAAAAAGTATGCATATTTCATTAACTCTAGGGTAGGGTTCATATTTATAAGAATCTTACAAGAAAGAGTTGGTTATAAAAGTTGTACTTGATAAATCTTCCATATTATTACATGATGCTTGAAAGAAGAGATTTAACATGCTTTGAAATGGCTAAGATATCAAGACTCTCTCACAAAATAACATGGCATAATCTCAATGATATTGATCAACATCAAGTTTGGTCTCCAGAAGAAAAAGAGTAAATTACAACTTCAAGGAAGATCGATCCATGGGAACCCTAATTAAAATGGATGCATGGAAAAGGAGATGGATCATGCGAAAGGATGTTGATTTAAAAAGATTCAAGTAAGCTAATACTTTGATTAAAGGTCCATCATGATGAGGTAAGTATGATATTTAATATTTTTGATATTGGTTATCTAGTTAACATATTGTTTTTCTACCTGGAAGGATATTGCAGGAATGGATGATGACAGTTGAGGCAAGTTCAACTATTGGCATTGAACTCAATTCAAAGAATATATGGACTGGGTGTATGTTTTTAGTAATTATGTGGTCAAGATGCTTACATTATCATGTTTGGATTGAAAGGTAGCAGCATAAGAGTATAACTCGATGTTCATGATGATCACTTTCATGTTTAGAGGGAGCAATGATAGGCTCAATATAATGTCTTCACTAATGATGATTGGAAGAAAGAAATATGTAAGGTTGATGGCCAAAGCCTTGTCAAAAGATTGAAGGAAGAGGATGGCTCTAGAATATCTTGGAAGAAAGAAGCTCAACATGATGAGATATAAAGGAAGGAAGGAACCATGTATTTATCCCCATGAAAAATTGGTAGTTGATACATTTATGAAGAAAAGATAAAAATCTTGTCGCTATGACTTTCCAAATTTGAAAAGGAAGTCTGGACTCTCCTATATCTTTGAGAGGTAGTAAAGGAGTCTACTTTAATAGGAGAAAGGATCTATTTCCTAATCAATAAGGAATCAGGATCTATTCTCTGATTGAGAGGGAGTGGTGATGGAATCACATTTGTATTCTCTTCTTCATGTGTCATGCACTTGACCAGGACTAATAATTGTAACTCTAATTGAAGGACATGAAGAGAGAATGGTGGATGGAGGATTGGATAAGCAGCTAACAGTAATACTACTTGAGGATATAGAATCCAAGATAGGAAGTATTCTTTTTAACCAACACTCTTTGAGGATTGGGCAGGTATCTTATATAAGAATGGTCAAAGAGGGCCAATATTTTTTGAAGATTGGGAATCCAAGATAAGAATAGTCCTAAAAGGGCATACCTAGTGAAAATTTGGATGGGGTATGTACCTTGAAGAAGTAGTACGGTATTTCATGTAAATCATCCCAGCATTATTCTCTTGTATAAGAAAGAGCTTGTCAAGTTAAGGCCTTACTATGCTAACAATGTTGGTCATAATGTTGATGCTCAAAGATGGCTTGCCAATCTGACTCTTCTTATGAGAACACTTATGTTTGAGAATAACATTGTACCATGTGTACAATTATGAATACCTCCCTAGTTAAGAGGGAGTGTTGGAAAATGTAACTAGTTTCAGTCTTCATAATTGTTAATGTACTCAAGTCATTATAAATATCTTATGTTACAAGAATGTTGGGATGGGGTCCCCTGGGTCAGTTTTGGCATTAAGATGGCCCAAGTTTTGAGTAGTTCTTGTAAATAATGTAAAGTCTTCACGATTTGTGGATGTGGAGCGCGTAGATGAGTAGGATTCAAAGGGGCTTAGCCCCTTGTTTTATGTAAAGTTTGAGTCAGTTTTGAGATCCACCCATGGTCGCGAACCATGGAATTATATGAAAAAGGCTATAAATAGGTGTGTCTTAGAAAGTCTAAGGCAATATTTTTTTTGATAACTAATGATGGCTAAGAAGTGATAGCGAGAAGAATTAGGTCAGGTAGGAGAAGAAATTATCTGCATCTGAGTGCGTAGAAGCCTAGGTAGAGTCCGCAACTGAGTGTGCAGGGTAATTTTGAGTTTGTAATCCTAAATTAAAGGTCAATAAAGATAGTTTCTGAAGAATTCTTGCGTATTTTTGTTTATTTATGTTTATGATATATGTTATCAATGAATGATATGTTTTATGGAATATTGATTGAATGTCACGTGATTCTCTTGAATCACTATATATGATGTACGCAATACACGTTGAAGTACTTTCGTGCAGACTCAAATGTATTCTCTTATGTTTATTAATAACTTAAGTAAACTTTTTCGAACCCTAATTTAGTACTACTTTCTGATGCATGTAAGTAGATAGATTGATTGTTAAAGGTTTACAAAGACTAATCGTAGACCTTAGTGAAGCTTTGAAGGCCATTTTGATAGAGTTTTAGTAGTGTGTTGTAAGAGTGTATCGATCTGTGTGAAGGTAGATCCGAGGTGCTAAAAGACATCACACTAGTCTCTGGATGCAGAAACTTGGTTCTTACATCCCCCCATACTGCTTCAGGTGATACTGGAGCCTGCGCTACGTGGGTTGTTTCCAAAAGGGCCAGTGGTGTAGGGATTTGTTGTTGTGCGCAACTAACTACGAACTTGGGTCAGGATCCCCTAACCCAACAAATGATTTTGTTGTCGGCACTGGGATATGCTTGAAAGAGATGTGTGATGTCACATCATTGGAATCTGACCAAGAAAGAAATTGAAAAGTGGTTGGATCGGAAGATTCACGAATTCGCAGTGCAAGAGAACAAGAATCCACGCTTGTCGAAGGAAGAGTGGTTGAATAGGTATCTGTATACGGAGATACACGAGATCTTCTTCTGCACCTTCCCCCATTGAACTGTATGAGTGGTTGGCTAAATTGATAGACAGCCAAGGAAGGTGGAAGCTCGATAATCTAATAGTGTGGACTCCAGATTAGTGTGATTATTAGAAGCCTCCAAAAACAAGATTGTGAGGGTTTTTTATCACTGGCTCAATCGAATCATAGGAGGATTTTTTTACAGAATTTGCAGTTGATACCTCAGTCAGATACAATGGAGCCAAGAAAATATTTTTCAAAGGACCACGAGGTAAGTACTTAAGATATTTGAATACATGGATTAAAATTTTGTTGTGTGAAAAATGGGTTATTCCATTGCCTTGATGTTCAGAGCTACGTGAAGTGGAAGACTCTTTAGAAAGAGAGATTGAGTCCAGAATATAGTTCGTTAATCAGACCTCCTTCAAGCGATAATGAAGGAGTGGTGCAAGCTTCACCGCGAAGTGTTTTCTAGCTAATAACACAAGGTTTTCCGTGAACACATCATCCATCCACTCCACCTCCACCCCCACCTCCACTACATACACCTTCACCCACACCTCCACCTCCACCACCTCCATTCAACATGGCAAACACAATGAAGTTACCGATTTTCAAGGGCATAGGGAGTGAAGATACAGAGAAGTTTTTGTTTGTTGTGAATGTTGTGTGGACATCGCAATAGATTACTGATGACAAAATAAAGAAGACGCAGTTGGTTACCGCTTTGCAGGATCAGGCACTAACCTGGTACATTAAGTATCCAAGGTGACTTTAAACAAGGATTTTAGTAAAACTAAGTCTGACTCACAATCAGTAATTGGATTCAAAGAAATCATCATGAGGGTCGATGAGATGCTTTAGGAATTATATCAAAGGTTGAAGTGTCAGATTCGAGAAGCTAACATGCAGCTCACAGACAACGAGCATCGCGAATGGTTTATAGCCTCACTTCTGCCCCACCTAAGAATTTCTCAGTCACAATAGAAGATAGGAACACAGGCGGAAGCCTTGGAAATCGTGATGAGGTTGCATGCATCACCTATTCAGGACAAGACCTTAGGGGTACATCAGATCCACTCTCATTTACAGATCCTACATTTAGAATTGCAGAGCTTGAAGAAAGACAAGGAGACTAAACCAGAGGTGCGCGCAGAAGTTTGGTGTCTGAAGTGCAAGAGCCAGGGGCACGATAAAGACCATCGTCTCGTGTACTCGGCTTATATTATAGGAGGGGGATCAATTCCCCTGAAGCTAGAAACCCAGTAGGGCTAGGTGTGGGGGCTACGTTATTTTTCAGGTTATTGGACAACATGCGATGGATAATTGTCATTTACTTCAAAATTTCTTCCAGACACCCCAACAGTTGTTTTGTAATTATGCAAATCGGTGGGCCATGATGAGCACGACTGTCGCAGCTATGAGTTGATGATGGAAAGAACACCTACATACTGGATGTAAGAAACTCGGCCTCTAGAGCAGGGTGTCGGAGGAGCGTGCAGAGATTATCAGGATGCGGACGGGCCAAGGAGGAGGAGGGTCTAGAAGAGGCCGTGGTCAGATCATCTGCTACAACTACGGACAACGAGCGCACTAAGCGCGAGAGTGTCAGAATCAGACATGCCCGTCATGTCAATACTGTAGCCAATTTTGTTAGTAAATTATATATTACGGAGCAATGGAACACATAAAATATTGTAGAAATATAAACACAGAAAGCGCATAAAACAAGAGAGACACAGATATACGTGGTTCACCCAGTTTGGGTTGCGTCCACCCTGAACAGCCAGTCGTTCCTTTCTATTATCCAGCAAAATGAAGAGACACAACCTACAACAAATCCGTTGTAATATCCTCTGTTTTCTCTCACAATCTCACCTCTCTGTTTTCCGCTCACACATCTAGAATGCACATCTATCATGACCTCAAATACAATGCCCTCATACAAAGAGAGGGGTTGCCTTCTAGGGAAAAAAACCCTAAACTAAACATAAGTTCTACAGTCAGATCATCCGCCTAATGAACGGCCCAGATTGAATAGAAATTACTATACTTTTACAAGGCAAATTTACATTTGTTTTTAGCTTCAAGGGCGCTGCCCCTGAGCCCCCGCCGGGG
>APFE031621639.1:96415-107715 GCA_000404065.3 Pinus taeda
AAGAGATTTGAGCCAGTGATTGATTCAGATCTGAGCTGTATTGTGTGTAACAGGTGGAGCTGGTACTGGATTGCTTGTGATAAGCATTGTACCTTGTAATGTTACATGACTCAATCATTAATATACAGATAGTTGGGGTTTTTAGCGAGATGCTTTCCCCGGGATACATACTGTGTTAATGTGTGAATGCTCTTGATGTTTTATTGTTATTGATGCTGCTATATTGATGATCAACGTAGAGGAGCTTATGTATTGTGTATGTTTTCCGCAATAGTACATGATTAGGATAATCTCTGTTGAATATGTGTTAAATTATTCAAAATTTCTACAGATATTTCCACTTTTATGATAGTACAGAGATCGGGGTTTTTATCTGAGGCTTTCCCCAGAGTATTCTTCTGTGTTCATGTGTGATTGCTTTCTCATTCTCTATTATATGTGTTCTAATTGATCTTTCTCAAAATCGATTAAGCTTCCGCAAGATTGTTTGTATAAGTAGATCAAGTATATTGCATTATCGGGTGATCTACAGTGAAAAATTTGACATGGTATCGGAGCAAAGGTGATCAAAGCAGAGAACAGTATACAAAGAAGGGATAAGTTTGAAGTTTGAAGTTCGTGATTATAGAAATCGAATTCTTATCACATCTCAAATTTCACCAATGGCATTCAACGGTTTGAGACTCGAGTATGCCCTGGACAGAAGCTCGATTATATAGCCTGGAAGGATCACGTGGAAGCAATATTAGAGGACAATGGTTTGAAGGACTTCATTGATCAAGAAGTCCCAAAGCCAGCAGCTACTAATGCCCAAGAATTGGTGGAATGGAAGAAATGTGTGGCTAGAGTGAGGAGGATTCTTCTAGAGGGAGCTCGAGACCACATTGTATCGAGTCTCTATGGGAAGGAGACACCATTTTCAATGTGGAAAACATTGAAGGATCTATATCAGAACAGCAGCAATCAGAGGAAGTTGGCGTTGAAAGACAAGCTTCGGAAAATCAAGTGTGAAAAGGGCAACACAATCTTAACATATCTGAACAAGCTCACCACCTGCAGAGATGAACTTGGAAGTGTAGGAATCACGACAGCCGGTGATGACATGGTGAGTCTTTCTCTCCTCATTCTTCCTAAGAGCTGGCATAGCTACCAAGACTCAGTAAATGGAAAAGAGAAACTACCAGATTGGGAACGACTGTGGTTGGATCTGATGCAGGAGGAGATAAGGAGAAGCACCAGAGATGGATCTTCATCAAAACAAGATGATGAAGAAAATCTAGCCTTAACGAGTAAGGTGAGGAAAGGGAAGGGGAAGGATTCCCATTTCAAATTGAGTTCTTCCCATGGTGGGGAGAAGATTGACAAATCAAAAGTGTGATGCTTTCATTGTCATGTAGTGGACCATTATGCTACGAATTGTCCACATAAGAAATCTAAGAAGGGATCCTCGGAAGGATCAGAAGGTGAGGCACTGGCCTCACAGTTCGAATTGGATTTCACCCTCACCGCATGCATGGTTTCATCGATGGTGGGTTGTGTTTGGTACCTAGACAGTGGAGCCTCATTCCACATGACCGGCGACAAGATTTATTCAGTACCTTGGAGGAGAAGGACCTCCGGATGCGCATAGAGATGGGCGATGATGGAAAGTACCATGTTTCAGGTGAAGGTACGGTTGTGTTTCAGAGGGAGCATGGAGATCCTCTCACCCTGACTGATGTAAAGTATGTGCATGGTCTGAAGAAGAACCTAATGTATGTCGCAATGTTGGAAGACAAAGGCTATGATGTAGTCTTTAGTAAAGGAAAGGCATTCTTGAGGCACATTGGCACTGGACAGACCAAGAGGATTGGGATTCGAGTAAAGAATCTCTACAAGCTATAGGTAGACAATTGTGTTGCATTGAGTTCCAAAGTAGATTTAGCGCAAAGCCAAGATGTTGGCGAGCTATGACATAGAATATTGGACCACTTGCACCATGGGGCCTTGAAGATCATGTAGTAGATTTATACCGGACTTCCCAAGGGTAAACTGGAGCAAGTGGATACATGCAAAGGTTGTACCTTGGGTAAGTATGCAAAATATTCCTTTTAGGATCGAGACAGTCGAGCTGGAGCAAACCTGGAGCAAGTTCATATAGATGTGTGTGGACCATTCTCGACAGCCTCCACCGCTAAACAAAGGTACTATGTTATTTTTATTGATGATTTTTCTCATAGATGTTGGATCTACTTCATGCAGAAGAAGGATCAAACCTTCTCAAGGTTTTGTGAGTTCAAAGCCTTGGTTGAGAAAGAATCTGGAAAGAAACTAAGGGCCTTGAGAAGTGACAATGGTGGAGAGTATGTCTCCCAACAGTTTAAGGACTTCTGTGCAGCAGAAGGAATTAAACGGGAGTTGACGGCACCCCATAACCCACAGCAGAATAGGGTGGCCGAAAGGAATAACAGAATAATTGTGGGAGCAGCTTGGGCGGTGTTGCATGACCAAGGCCTACCACTTCATTTGTGGGTTGAGGCATGCAATACAGCAGTATACTTGTAGAATAGAAGTTTGCATCGTATACTGGGGATGAAGACACCAAAGGAGGCCTTCTTCGGGAAGAGACCAAATGTGAGTCACTTCAAGATCTTTGGATCATCAGTTTATTGCCATGTGACCAAAGATGTTTGGAAGAAGCTAGAGCCAACGGCTGAGTTGGGGATACTTGTGGGGTACACTGATACACCCCACAACTATCGAGTGTTTTTTCCTACTAGTTAGAGGACAGTGGTACACAGAGATATGAATTTCAATGAGTAGAAGGCCATGTGAGTTTCTCTTGAGAGGGAGCTCAAGTTGCATGTAGAGGAGAAACTTTTGGTTCCTAAGGAGGAGGAGCCTCAGACTGATGCGGAGCAGCCGCATGCAGAGGATCCAGGAGTGGAGACATCCACTCATCCAGAGTCTTCTAGAGATGGGCGGAAACACTCAAGGGAAGATGACAGATTGGTGATGGATGCGAGAGGGAATGTGGGACAGCCATCCTCTCAGTGAAAACAGAGGAGATCACTTGAGCGGTACACTAGTTACATGGCCCTTATTGGGGAGTGTGTAGAGACCGAACCATATTCCTTTGAGGAAGCAGTGCAGCAGCCAGTCTGGGTTGATGTTATGGTGGAGGAGTACAACTCCATATTTTAGAATAGTGTTTGGGATGTTGTCCCAAGACTGGAGGACAAGTCAGTGGTGAGTTCCTGATGGCTTTACAAGGTAAAGCAAGCAGCTTATGGGAGTGTTGAGAAACATAAGGCAAGGTTTGTTGCTCGTGGTTTCTCATAGGTCGAGGGGCTCGACTATGATGAGACTTTTGCTCCTGTAGCAAGGTACTCATCTATCAGATCAATGTTGGCACTATCAGTACAAATGGGTTGGAAGATCCATCAGATGGATGTGAAGATTGTGTTCCTCAAGGGCAAGATTGAGGAAGAGGTGTACATAGAGTAGTCAGAAGGATTTGAGACCTTCGATCACGAGTCGCATGTGTGCCGACTCAAGAGAGCTTTGTACGAGCTGAAGCAAGAACCTCGTGCTTGGTACACCAGGATCGACAACTATTTCACCGGGTTGGGCTTCACAAAGAGTGAAGCAAATGCGAACATTTACCACATCATGGTAGAAGGTAAGCCATTGATCATTGTTATTTATGTTGATGATCTGATATTGACAGGTGATGATCAGTTGATCAAGTCTTGCAAGGAGGACCTTGCAAGAGAGTTTGAGATGAAATACATGGGCCTTATGCACTACTTTATAGACATGGAAGTGTGGTGGAAGGATGGGGAAGCGTTTGTGTCTCAAGGAAAGTATGCCAATGAGATACTCAGGAGATTCCACATGGAGAAGTGCAAGCCCATGTAGACTCCTGTAGCAAGTAACTGGAATAATGAGGATGCTACTTCAGGTGAGGTAGTAGCTGCTACTGTTTATCAGCAGCTTGTGGGTTCATCGATGTATTTAGTGAACACATGACCAGATTTATGCTTTACAGTGAACCAACTAAGTCAAGCTATGGTTCAACCTACCAAGTTGTTTTGGAACACAGCGAAGCATGTGCTAAGATACCTCAGAGGCACATCCCAATATGGATTATGGTACAAATGGACAGAGGGAGTGAAGCTTCAGGGCTTCACAGATGCAAATTGGGCAGGGAGTCCATCAGATCGGAAGCGCACTTCAGGAGAAATTTTCAACCTTGGTTCAGTTGCAGTTTCTTGGTACAACAGGAAACAGATGTCAGTTGCACTTAGCTCAGCAGAGGCTAAATACATGGCTACTAGTCAGGCAGCATGTGAGGCCATTTGGATGCGGAAAATTCTAGTTGGATTTTTTGGTTTTAGGATGGATCCAATTCTGATCTATTGCGACAATCAGAGTTGTATCAAACTCTTTGAGAATCTAGTATTTCATGAAAGGTCCAAGCACATCGATATCTAGTATCATCATCTTCGAGACTGTGTGGTGAAGAGGATCATGTTGTTGCTGTATGGTTCGACCGAGGAGCAGGATGCAAATATTTTGACTAAGGCAATGTCAAAATGCAAATTCGAGTTCCACAGAGACAGGATTGGGGTGACAGATAATCCCTTTCTTGTTGAGAGGGAACATTGAAAATAGCAACAAGAAATGCTAAATATAGAAGTGCTAAAAATAGCATTGCTATAAATAGCATTTCGGGATACATTCCAATTTTAGTTAGTCCCTTAACTAAAATTGAGAATTAAAATTCGAATTTGATCTTAGCAGTTGTTTGAAAATAATTAATTAATTCATCTTGAGTTAATGAGTTGGAGAAAATCAAACATGAAGTCTATGTGAAGACATGCAATAGTTTTCCCTTTGGTTGAGGAAGTTATCCCTTAATTAAGGAGATCAGGATGAGTTGTACTTTGAGTTGTAATTATTTAGCTCAGTTAACTGAGTTAAGTCTAGTTAGATTAGTTCCAACAGTTTGTGGAACTGATTGTGAGTTAAATTAGTTAATGCATGCATGCATGTAACTATTGTACTTCAGATAACTAAATATACTCTCATAAATATCTCATGCATGTAAGTTCAGTCAGAGACCCAGTTGAGATCAGAGGATGGGACAGTGTACTATCAGTTGCAGGAATATTCCATTGAGGATATCTCTTGCATGCAAAAGGAATTCATTCCTTGAGGATTGCGCAGTTATTTTTTAGTTTGGTGAGTTGTGTGTGAGGTGAATTCACACAAGTGGCAGCCAGAGGACGCAGGAGAAACTGCACAAGGAAATAGGAGGCTTGGAGGACTAATGGAAGGCATATGTTGTGTCTATTCAGTCTATGAGCAGCATTGAGGGATTGTACCGAGAGCTGGATAGATTGTGAGCTAAATCTTTGTGTAATCTAGAGATATTTCCACTTGTATGATAATACAGAGATTGGGTTTTTTAGCTAAGGCTTTCCCTAGAGTATTCTTCTGTGTTCATGTGCTATTGATTTCTCATTCTCTATTATATGTGTTCTAATTGATCTTGCTCAAAATCGATTAAGCTTCCACAAGTTTGTTTGTAGAAGTAAATCAAGTATTTTGCTTTAGCATATTGCATTATCAGGTGATCTACAGTGAGAAATTCTACACTTAAGTAGAAGAGAGGCTCTGTAGCTGTGTGCGCAGAGGCCTAGAGTAGAGTCCACAACTGAGTGCGCAAACCCCTGCAACTGAGTGCGCGGGGAAGTCTTGAGTCTATAAGAAGAGCTAAAGTATCAATAAAGATATTTTTCTAGAAATATTTGTGTTTTGTCTATCAATTTATGTTATGAATAGATGTGCTTTTACGTTATGGTGAATGATGGGTTTATGAACTAATACTAAATTGATGTGCAATTTTACATGATTTACATTGTCATATGAACGCAAGTAATAATAATTGTTTACGCAAAGAATATCTTGTTGCATGGTAAAGTTATTGAATACTTAAGTCAAGCTAGGTAAATACGAAGTTAGGAGTAATCACAGAGGCGTGTAAGTGGTTTAATCACCTATTCAGGGTCTGTGAAAGGCAGTCGTGAACGTTCGCAAAGGTATAAAATCTAATTAAGAGAAGTAATATCGATAATCCCTAAGGGCTTATCAATCTGCGTGAAGGTAGGTTTAGAGCATAAAACGACATCACGCTCATCTTTGGTGTGGAAACTTGGTTCCAGCATCCCCCCATACTGCTTCGGGTGATATTTTAGTCTGTGCTTCATGGGTTGATGTCGAAAGGGCCAGTAGATTTGTTTGGAAAACTTAACTTTGAACCTGGGTCAGGACCCACTAAGACAACAAATGGTTTTGTTGTCGGGATTGGGATCTGCATAAAGAGATGTCTGATGTCACATCACAGGAATCCAACAAAGAAAGAAATTGAGGAGTGGTTGGATAGAAAGATCCATGAATTCGTGGCGCAGAAAACAAGAGTCTATGATTGACGAAAGAACAGAGGTTGGACAGGTATCTGTACACATAGGTATATGAAATTAACTTATGTTCCTTCCTGATTGCATTATATGAGTGGATCGCTAAATTAGCAGATGTCCAGGGAAGGTGGAGGCTCAACGATCCAATAGTGTGGACCTCGGAGCTAGTGCAGAGATTGGAAGCCTCTGAAGATAAGATCGTGTGCATTGTCGATCACTGGCTTGATCGTGTCATCCGAGGATTTGTGACAGAATTCGCGGTTGATACCTCGGTCAGCTATAGCGAAGCAAAGTACGGTTGTTCAAGGGACCACAAGGTAAGTATTTAAGATCTTTGAATACTTTTATTAAAAGGCTCTTGTGTGAAAAGTGGATTATGCAACTACCTTGACGTTTGGAGCTACGCGATGATCCGAATTGGATCCTAAAGAACTCTCTAAGTTTTTATAACTCTGTAAAATTCATGCCAAAGTTTCAAAGACTTACAAAGGTTGAGCTTATCAAAAATACACTCGGAACAGCTGTAATTTGTGAGCAACGCGCAGCAACGAGGACCCTCGGTCAAGCGCACAGACCGTTGGCTCATGGTAACGCGCACTGCCACAAAACAGCAAAACGGGAGATCTTTTTGAGAAACGGGGGAGGTTTCTCATATGCGATTAGCGACAAGTCGCTAATCACATATCGCTGGGCAAACCCCTCAGAGAAGAAAAATCCCCAAGCGACCCAGACCCGAAAAGTCAAAAACCGTACGGAATTCGCCTATTTCGTCAAAGGTGGGTCCCACAAAAAAACCGGCAGGATATCAGAAGGGCTTCAAGCGGTAAGTGGTTTCAACCGGGTCCCGCCCAATGCCACACATTGGGTGTCATGCATCCTATGGAAGAGAGAGAAAACCGCTCACATCGGACAGGTAAATGACATGCAACTTACCTGCCCGATATGGACAGAGACCATAGGATCTGGAGGCTCTAGATCGACGGCGGACATGCGATCCTACGGATGACCAGATTCAATGGGGTAAATAGGCTGAGTTGTATAAAGTTTGAAGTCCGGCATGAACGATGAGTTGGCAGAAGAATCATGTTCACAAGCAATCTGGGAGTTAAACGGAAATAACGATCGTTCAAACATTTCTAAGAGAACTGACACTCAGTTTATTATGAAATAGGCGGCCACCTCCCTGTGAGGCATTACACAGTGATGATGACACAGAATAGGGGAATTCAAATGGACAAAGGCAGGAGAACCAGAATGTTGGGAAGCGGAAACAAACAATCGAAAGCAGATTGGCTTTAAAACCACGAACTACCAGAGAAAAAGTAAGCAGTGAGAAAAGCGAGTAAGAAAGCTAAGAGCGGAGAACAGAGAAAGTAAGTCAAGTTGACCTGCAGAGAAAAGCAAGCATCGAGACAGATCCAAAGAGAGTCAGAGAGTCTATGTACTCCAAAGAACGCTTGAGAGGTTCAAGTGAACTCCTCGGCATAGGTCTGTCATGTATGAGTCTCAGATTGGGCTCATACTACTGTGACCAGCAGAGATCGAATTTCAGTAAGGGGAGTTTGTGGACTCCAGAGACTTGGGGGATCCAAGTCCAGTCCTACTGATTTATATCTGTTGAGTGAGACTCAAATTGAGCTCATTGTTGTAAAAACTCTGCTTTGAAAACATAATAAAGAGACCACCACTGAAGGCTAGACCAGGAGACGTAGCCCAGGAGCATTGGGTGAACTCCTTATCAAACTTGTTGTATTTATATGTTTTCCTATTTTGTTTTATCTAACTGCTTCAATGTCTATGTATTTCGCAATCTTATCGATCTGTTTCATAAAGTAACATAGGCACATCCATGCACATGAGTCTGTAGTACCTGTAATTCTTTATCCTGGATAAATTCCAGATCAAGTGGTATCAGAGGCTCTAGGTTAATAAGGTTAGACAAGCTTGTGCTGGATTTTGTTGTTGAATGCTAACTAGATCAATGCTTAAATTAAGAGAAGGAGAGTTGGTTGAAATTAACCCAGAAATTGGAAGAGTCTACCCTAAGAGGAAAATGTCAGAAGAAAACCCCTTGGAATCAGACTCCCAGTTCATGGATGGTTTCCTAACCATGAAATTCGTGGTAGAAGAAATGTATAGGGAATTTTAGAAAGGAAGAGATGAAGATTCATCAAACTCCAAACGATATAAAGGAGCAAAAGAATCTCTCCTCCATGACCACTCTAAAGGCAAAGGGAAAGAACAAAAATTTCCCACACCTCCTAGTAACCCTGAAAATAAAAAGAAAACAACTTTGATTAAATTAGATGTTAAATTTGATTTGCCGATATATGATGGAGAGTTGAATGCAGAGAAGCTGGATAATTGGACTAAACAGATTGATGTTTATTGCGGAGTGCAGAGCATCGATTCAGACAAGAGTAAGATTCAACTGGCCAGCCTACGCCTTGGAGGCACTGTCTTGGTATGGTGGGAAGGCAGGACACAAGCTGACATGAAGAAGCATGGTAAAATTCTTTTTGTCTAGAGTGAATTTGTTTATGCAATTAAAAAGCAATTCTATCCACTAGCCTATATGCAGCAAGCCATGATGAGCTCGCAAACTCTTCGCCAATTAAAAGGGAAAAGTGTACAAGGTTACACCCAAGAATTTAAGAAAAGAGCTTTGATTCTAGGAATTTCTTTAGACTCACCTGAAACTCTGCTGAAGTATATAGGTGGTCTACATAGCTACTTAAGGCACACTATTCTCATGTTTAATCCCACTACCATAGATGAGGTATCTGTTTAGGCTACACATCTAGAGGCTAGAGGCAAGAATGTGAACCCAGAAGTTGGGGGATCATCAAAACCCACTGCAAGCAAAAGCAAGGAAAAGAGAAAACAAAAATGGAAAGAGAGGAAGACAAATGTTGTACAAAAGACCAAGCCTTCATGCACTCACTACAAGGATGGACATGATGATGAACACTGCTAGATCCTGCATCCGGAGCTGAAACCCAAGAAGTACAAGGGCAAAAAAGAAGAAGACTGCTATAGCTATTCAAAAGGATTTGGGGTCAGACTCAGGAGATGAAACAACAATCGCAGCCACAGGTATAAAAGGTAAAAATTCTGAAGCATCTACTAGTAATTCTGCACAATCTACTGATAATGAATAAAATGAGAGGAAAAGACATGAGCTTTTTCATATTCAAGTTATTTCCAAGCATCAAAAGATTGATACTTTGTTTGATAATGGCTCACAAGTAAATTTAATTTCTGAAGCAATTGTAAAGAAGCTGGGATTACTAACCACACCTCACAAGAATCCATATCCATTAGGTTGGTTATGTGATAATGGAAAGCTACAAGTGACTAGACAATGTAAACTTAAGTTTTCTTTTGGGTCAGCATTTGTAGATGAGGTTGAGTTAGATATAGTTCCTTTGGATATATGTGGAATTTTTTTAGGAAGTCCTTACTTGTATGATAGGAAAGCTATTTTCTACAGAGCTGAAAACAAGTATCAACTCGTTAAAGATGGAATCGAATATATTGTAAGAGCTCATAAACTCAAGAATAATTATACTCTCATAAACTTAGGATAGATGAAAAGAATTGTAGATTCATGCAAACAACTTTTACTGATGGTTGTAAAGGAAAAGAAACCTGATAAAACCAATATATTTGAGGGTTGTAATGCTAAACAGCAAGCTAATTTAGAAAAAGTTGTTTCAAAATATAATATACTATTTCAAGAACCTAAAGGTCTGCCACCCAAAAAGGAAATAGTACATGATATTAATTTGCAGCAAGATGCTCCATTGCCTAACATTGGAATGTACAGGTTGTCCACTTTAGAGAATACAGAAATCAAGAAGCAGGTATAAGAGCTGGTCGAGAAAGGGTTCATAAGACCTAGCACATCACCATGTGGGTCTCCAATTGTCCTGGTGATAAAGAAATATGGCTCGTGGAGAATGTGCATTGATTACCGAGCACTGAATAAGATAATGATCAAAAATCGTTATCCCCTTCCTCGCATAGTTAAAAGACGTTGTTTATTTTTCCAAGTTGGACTTGCATAGTGGCTACCATCAAGTCAAAGTTGCAGAACAAGATGCATGGAAGACTGCTTTCAAAACAAAGCAGGGATTGTATGAGTGGTTAGTTATGCCTTTTGGCTTGACTAATGCTCCTGCTACTTTCATGAGAGTAATGAATGATGTACTCAGACCTTTTATTGATGATTTTGTCATTATATATTTAGATGACATTCTTATATTTAGTAAAACATGCGAGGAACATTTGAAGCATGTCAAGCAAACTCTAGATGTTTTGAAAAGAGAAAATATCTATGTTAAGCTCTCAAAATGTGAATTTGGCAAAACATCTTTGAATTATTTGGGTCATATTGTAGGGGGTGGTGAGTTGAAGATAGATCCCTCTAAGTTTGTAGTCATTGTAAACTGGCCTAAACCCAAATCTACTACAGAAGTGAGAAGCTTCCTAGGAGCATCACAGTATTGAAGAAAGTTTATTTCTAACTTTTCCTTAATTGCAGCTCCCTTACATGCTTTAACAGGATTGAACAAGGTGTTTCAGTGGGGAGGCAAACAACAGAAAGCCTTCGACGCCTTAAAAAAAAAGATTAGTACAACACCAGTACTAGCACTGCCCCATCTTCAAAGACCATTTGAGATTGAAACAGATGCCAGTGACTATGCCATGGGAGCAGTGTTGATGCAGCACGATAAACCCATATGTTATCATTCAGAGACATTTAATTCTACAGTAGTTAATTATCCCACATATGATAAGGAATTGTATGCATTAGTACAGAGTGTGAAAAAG
>APFE031621639.1:107738-118707 GCA_000404065.3 Pinus taeda
CCACATATGATAAGGAATTGTATGCATTAGTACAGAGTGTGAAAAAGTGGAAACATTATTTAATGGGAAAAGAGATAGTTATACATACTGATCATCAACCACTTCAATATCTACACTCCCAAACTAAGTTGCAGCAACCAAGACCCTATAGGTGGATGGGTTTTCTACAACAGTTTCATCTAGTCATCAGATATAGAAAAGGCATACACAATAAAGTTGCAGATATGTTTTCCAGACCAATCATAAATGCATCTACTATACTTAAGCATAATACATTATTTCATGACAGCTACATTGAACAGTATGCTCAAGATATAGATTTTAAGGATGTATATGCAACTTTAATTCGTGGCAAACAAGTAGAAGAATTGGATTATCATGTTAAGGACCTACTCTTGTATCACTTTGGAAAGTTATGCATTCCACAAACTAAAAGAGTAAAGATAATTTGAGAAGCACACACTTCTCTAATATCAGGTCTTTTTTGTGTAACTAAAACAGTTGCAAAACTGCAAAGATTTTGTTATTGGCCAAAAATGAATGAGATGATTTCTAGATATGTAAGAGGATGTACCATGTGTAATAAAAGCAAGCCCAGTAATAGAAAACTAGGCTTGTACACTCCACTACCAATTCCTTCTCATCCTTGGGAAAGTGTTTCCTCGGACTTTGTTGGGGGACTGCCTAAATCTAGAAAAGATCATGACTATTTATATGTTGTTGTGGATAGGTTCAGCAAAATGTGTATTTTAATACCTTGTAACAAACAGATTACAACTGAACAAACTGCAAAGTTGTTCTTTCAGCATGTATGGGTTCATTTTGGATTACCCACTTCCATTAGATTTGATCGAGATACCTGCTTTGTTGGGAAAATTTGGTCAAGTTTGTGGGAATTGATGGATACCAAACTGAAGAAGACACAGCTTTTCATCCACAAACAGATGGCAAAACAAAAGTGGTCAATAGGACAGTGATCTAGTTGCTCAGAGGTTATTGCAGCAAGCATCCCAAGCTTCAGGATGAACATTTATGTTATGTGCAGCAGGCTTACAACCGAGCTAAACATTCTTCTACACAGAGATCTCCTTTTGAGACCTATTTTGGTTTCACACCAAGGTCTTCCTTGGATTTTGTCTTTGGTAAAGACATAGTAGTTGATGGACACAGTGATGTGGACAAGGCAACCAAGTTCATTGAACAAATCCAAGAGATTCACCAGGAAGTACAGGAACAGCTGAAAAAGAGCCAAGCCAAATACACGACAAGGCATGATAAGCATCAGATTGAGCATAGTTTCCATGTTGGTGATCAAGTCTAGTTGTATATCAGCAAAGACAGAATGCAAGGTGAAGGTAAGAAATTGAAGCCAATAAGGTATAGACCTTTCAAGATACTTGAGAAAATTGGTGAGAATGCTTTTCGCCTTGATTTACCCGCTTACATGCACATCTACTCAGTTATTAATGCAGATAGCTTCAGACTATTTGAACCTTCATTAATAGAAGATCCCGAAGAGCACAATCAATTGCCTTCTATTGATGATCTGTTGCCTAAATATCTCAATGAGTTGTAGGAAGATACAGTTCTGGACAAGAAGGTGAGAACTACGCGCAGAGGGGATGTTGAGTACCTCAGGATTGGACTCAAAGGTTCAAAACCAAGCAGTGCAAAATGGATAGAAATTGGACAAGCGAGGAATCTATACCCTCACTTGATTGATGCTTAAAAACCAACTTTTGGTGGTCCAAAAGATTGTTCAGTGGGAAGGCCATGATCCAAATTGGATCCTAAAGAACTCTCTAAGTTTTTATAACTCTGTAAAATTCATTCCAAAGTTTCAAAGACTTACAAAGGTCGAGCTTATCAGAAATACCCTCGAAACAGTTGTAATTTGTGAGCAGCGCAGAACAACGAGGACCCTCGGTCAAGCGCGCAGACCATTGGTCCATGGTAACGCGCGCTACGATGAAACAGCAAAACGGGAGGTCTTTTTGAGAAACGAGGGAGGTTTCTAATATGTGATTAGCGACAAGTCGCTAAACACATATTGCCAGGCAAACCCATCAGAGAAGAAAAAGCCCCGAGCGACCCAGACCCGAAAAGTCAAAAACCATACGGAATTTGTTGATTCCGTTAGAGGCGGGTTCCACACAAAAACCGGCAGGATATTGGAAGGGCTTCGAGCAGTAAGCGATTTCAACTGAGTCCTGCCTGATGCCTCACATTGGGTGCCAGGCGTCTAGCAGAAGAGAGAGAAACCCGCTCACATCAGATGGGTAAACATCATGCAACTTACCCGCCTAATATGGATGGAGACCATAGGATCTGGAGGCTCCAGATCAATAGTGGACATCCGATCCGACAGATGACCGAATTCAACAGGGTAAACAGGTCTAGTTGTATAAAGTTTGAAGTCCGAAATGAACGATGAGTTGGAAAAAGAATCATGTTTGTGGGCAATCTCGGAGCTAAACGGAAATAACAATTATTCAAACATTTCCAAGAGAACTGACACTTAGTTTTTTATGAAACAGGTGGCCACCTCCCTGTGAGGCGTTACACAATGATGATGACGCAGAACAGGGGAATTCAAACGGATAGAGGCAGGAAAACCAGAATGCTGGGAAGCAGAAACGAATAGTCAGAAAGAAAATTGGCTTTAAAGCCATGAACCAACAGAGACAAAGTAAGCAGTGAGAAAAGTGAGTAAGAAAGCTAAGAGCAGGGAACAGAGAAAGTAAGTCGAGCTGACCTGTAGAGAAAAGGAAGCATCACGACAGAGCCAAAGAGAGATAGAGAGTATGTGTACTCTAGAGAAGGCTTGAGAGGTTCAAGTGAACTCCTCGGCATAGGCCTGTCATGTATGAGTCTCAGATTGGGCTCATACTACTGTGACCAACAGAGGTTGAGTTTCGGTAAGGAGAGTTTGTAGACTCCATAGACTTGGGGGATCTAAGTCCAATCCTACTTATCTATATCTGTTGAGTGAGACTCAAATTGAGCTCAATGTTGTAAAAACTCTACTTTGAAAACATAATAGAGAGGCCACCACTGAAGGCTGGACCAGGAGACATAGCCCAGGTGCATTGGTTGAACTCCTTATTAAACTTGTTGTATTTACATGTTTTCCTGCTGTGTTTTCTCTAACTGCTTTAGTGTCTATGTATTTCACAATCTTATCAATCCATTGCATAAAGTAACATAGGCACATCCATGCACATGAGTCTATAATACCTTTAATTCTTTTTCCTGGATAAATTCCAGATCACGCGAAGTGGAAAGTTATTCAGGAATAGAGGGAGAACAGTCCCTAAATATAGCCCATTGATTGAGCCTCCTCTGAATGATGATGAAGGAGCAGCATAGGCTTCACCACAGAGCATTGTCCAGTTAATAAGGCAATGGTTCCCGCGAATGCCCCATCCGCCCACACCACCTCCATCTTCACCTCACAGCATACACCTTCGCCCACACCACCACCACCTCCACCATCGTTCAATATGGTGAATGTAGTAAAGTTGTCGTTTTCAAGGGCTTGGGAAATGAGGACCCGGACCAGTTTTGGTTCATTGTGATGGCCATGTGGACAACCCAAAATATTATAGATGATTAGATGAAGAAAGCAACATTGGTTACTACTTTACAGGATCACGTGCTAACATGGTACATTAAGTACTGTACTGATAACCCGACGGCTACGTTGGCAAACATTCAGACTGCGTTGAATAAGGAATTCAGTAGGCCCAAGTCTGAATAAGGAATTTAGTAAGCCCAAGTTTGGGAGTTAGATTAAAGATTGAAATTCAAGATCCGCGAAGCTAACATGAATCTTACGGATGGACAGCACCGCGAATGGTTTGTAGCTTTGCTCTTTCCTCACGTAAGGGTTTCTTTATCATAGCAAAAGATTGGGACCCAGGTGGAAGCCCTAGAGATTGCGATGAGATTGCATGAGACACCATTTCAAGATGTTGCTTTGGGAGTTCAGCAAATTCACGCGAAGTTGCAGAACCTTTGCCTAGAATTCCAAAGTCTGAAGAAGGATAGAGAGGCTCGGACAAAGGTACGTGAAGAAGTTTGGTGTCTGAAATGTAGGAGTCAGGGGCATGATAGAAATCATTTCCCTATCTTCACAAATTATGTTGCAGGAGGAGGGTTGATGCCTATTCAAGATAGGCCAAGTACTAGGCTCGCGCTGTGGTGTGTTATCTGTCAGGTAGTTGGAAAACATGTGACAAATAATTGTCACTTACTGTAAAAAATTGTATAGACACTGCAACAGCTCTTATGCAACTTCTACAAATCAGTGGGTCAGGATGAGTGCAACTGCCATAGCTATGAGTTAATGATGGAGAAAACGCCCCAATATCATATGCAAAAAAAAACTCGGCCTCCAAATCAAGGCGCTAGGGAGCATGTTACACAACATTTTGTCACTGTCCCTATACTCCCCATTCCTTGATCTTGGAGGACATCTACAGTGATCCTTACATGTTTTCCCATCATGAATAGACTGCCCTTATGCCCCTCTTCATGGGCAAAACATTCCCCTTTTGCATCATTTCCCAAGAATCTTCCTTTTATCCTAGTTTACAAGACCAACGCTAGTGCTCAATTCCTTCCTCGCGCCGATTTGCAGGGTTTAAAACCAGGGCTAGTGTCGTACGGCACAAGTGAGCCCTTCATCACTCACATTGATCCTCTTTTGACGAGTTTTTTAAATATGGAGTCAAATCTTCCAGGTCTAGAAGCTTCGTAACGGAAGTCGAGTAAATGGTTGGGTTGGATAGAGCCGAGAGAGTATATTTGGGATCCTTTCCCCTATTAAGATGGAACAAACCAAAGAGATGAGACCTATCCCATAATAAGAGGAACCATCTCCCCTCCACCAAAGCTATATAAACACCTCCTTTTCTAAGTTGAACTAGTGTTTTTTGGAGCTTGAATAACCAGCATGATATCTATAGCTTTTTGCTCTCTAGTTCATGTGTGTAAAGGGATAATAGTGTGTTTGGTTTGGTTTGGAACTAAAGGGAAGAAGCCTTAAAATCCCATTGTTGAGACTAACCATGATATGTTAGAAGTGGTGTTGGAACCCAGACACATCGAAGGATACCTGCAACGTCAAGGCTTTGGTTGTATCTCTTTTTGAGCTTTATATCAATGCAACTAATGATTTATTTCCTACATTGAGTGTCATATTACATTTAATGGCTTAAGATTCCTTGAATTTTTAAGTAAATTGAATGTGATTGTATGCTATTACATTTTGTGTTGTCTCTTTTGTATTTGTTTCAGGTATTTGAAGGAGAAGAGTTCAAAGGAAGTTGGAGCAAAGGAGCGAGATCATCATCAAGCGAAGTAGCGTTCTAAGAGGTAGGCCCTCTTATTCGATTCTAGTTTAAGGATTTTATCATTAGGTTATTATGTTTGTGGATAGAACCACTCTAGGGCTAGAGGGATCACCTATGTCCGCATAGGAGATTTACCTACTCCACAAATTGGTGACTTCGCTAGGGAGCCATCCCTCTCTTTTGATTGATTTTCATTTCATGGTTTGTGTGAACTTTTGTTGTATTACCTTTTCCCTTTGGTTTTCTGTGCTTTGCCTGGTTTACTACTCTAAGTCTGAAATTTACAGTGGCAAGTCTAGTTTTGGCCTTTGACATTTTTTATTTTTTCCTTGAAATCCTCGATCAGCGGGTTTTAATTTCTGACAGTCACGCCGATCAATGTGAATTTCTCTAAAACAGTCGATGCGTACCACTTTGTGGCGCTTGTTGTCAGTTAGGCAATCACACCGGTTCCTGTAAGTGAAGATTAGGGTTTCTCCTGAATCATAATTAGTGTGTCTTTCCCTCATAATTTCTGCCTCTTAGCCTATTTTTCCTTTGTTCTCCCTGTCTAGAAAGTTTCATTAGCTTGTTTGGCGTGCTTGTTTGGTTTGTGATTTCCTTACTTGATTTTTTAAGTCTTTGTATGGTTTATGACCCTAGGGCATCTAGGTCATTGTCCATTCAGTTGTTAGCGTGCTCATCAAGTCAAGTTGTTGGTTAGCCCACCCTCTGATGTGTTAAGTCTGGCCCTGTGTGAAGTTCTTTTTTATTTTTTCTTTGAGTCCCTCAATCAGCATTATTTTTGGCCAAACATTTGCGCTAATTAAGCCTATCAGCGCTAGTTGTAGCCTAGCCAGTCATGCCAGTCGTGCCGATCAGCACTAGTTTCAACCCAAAAAGCATGTCGGTCTCTAAGTTAAGAAAAAATTGTAGTTTTTCCCCATTCCAGTGCTAGTGTATCTTGACCCTCAGACTCTCTTCTTCTGCCCATAAGTGACTAGGATGCTTAGTTTGCTAGCTTTGATTTATTTATTAACTTGAAGTTTCATTGCTTGATTTTTTGAGTTTTTGGATGGTTTCTATGATCCTAGGGCATCTAGGTAAATTACCATTCATTTGTTAATTCGCTCATTGTTTCAAGTTTCTGATTTGTTGCTTCAATTAATCCATCTTTCAGTCACAACATCTTCATTGCTTCATTTTCAATTGAATGAGTGAAATATTCTCACTTGTTCTCTTATTTTGAGTGTCTCTTTTCTCTTTCCAAGCATAGATTGCATTGCTTGGTTCCCCGTTTGAAGCATTTATGTGTTTGGTTTGTTCGATTCAAGGAAGAAGTTGCTTTTAGTTTCATTTATCATGCTTTGGATTTGGTTGATGCTTGTTTGTTCCGAATTGTGAAATTTTCATTAAAGTGATTTATGTGAAAGATTCATTTTGCATTTTATGAAAAGAAGAACATCAATCTAGTTTACTTAAGTGAAAAATTTGCATTAGTAGTGTCATTAGGAAGCTAGAATTGCATCATCATAGGCATTGGAAATGAAATGAAACTTCTTTTGTTGTTAAGGGAAGATCAAGTGCATTTAGCACATGTATTAGTGAAATATTTCATTCTTTGATTGTGCATTGATTATGTACTCTTGATCCCTCAATTCGTGTTAACTTTCATTGAAGAAAGATTTATTTTCCCATATAGCTACATATAGGAGTTTTCAGATGACAGTGGTAGGGCCTTGGAATTGAAACCTAATTCAACATCAATCTTTAAAATTTATTCAATTAACCTAAGGAAAAATTGAAACTTAATGCTCACATTTAGCGGTCTAGGCTAGAGACGTGTTCCTGCGTCTTTAAACCTAGCAGTTGTCATTCACTTCGGCATTAGACAACGCTAGTACAGACTTGTGCTCCTCATACCGTCGCGTATATAAAGGGATACCCCTATAGGTTGCAATCCTTTATCCATAGGAAGTCGAGTCTTTCGCCTTGTAAATGTGATACACCGAGCACAGCACTAGGGGAGATTACTTGCTCGTACTTTTTGGTTTGCCAAGAGGTATTTTGCAGTTCACGGTTACCTGGTAATCTCTTTTGCCTAGATTATCCTGAGCAGTGATTTTGGTCTTTTTGACTCTTTAAATTTAAAAGATCATCGAGCACCTGTCCTTTCGAGCTCGTTCAAACCAAAAGTGACTAGAGTCATCTTTTCCTTTTTCTCGACTCTTACAATATGAAAAGACCATATTTTGTTTTAGTCTCTTAAAATCAATTGCCCACGAAATATTCATGGTTAAAGTTATCTTCCTTAGTGATTCTTTAGGGTCGTTTCTAATAGAAACATTTCCAAATTTTACCAATCAAGGTTTCCCCTCGGATGGTAATCCTGGTCCTTTTCCTTCTTTTGGAAATGTTGGTGCTCCTTATATAGCAATGTTGTCCCTCCTTGGGTTAACCATTGGTTTACCCATCTGGTTATTTTCGACCTCGATGCTCCCAAGTGTCCCAACACCTACCCATCCATCTCCTTTGAACCACATCACGTTGATTCTAAGGTTGATCTCCCACCTTCTTCCCCTATTTCTCCACCTTCCTCTTCTACTTCGCCCAGTGAAAGTATGAAATCATGTAACCATGAGGCTAAGAAGAATAAGACGAAGAAATCAGATAAGAGAGAGACCAACCGTGCAGTTTTTACTCCAAATGCACCTCCTGTAGACAAACCTTTCGATCCTCCACAGAAGGTCAAATTCCCTTGCAAGTTGTGTAAGGGTGGCCATCTCCTTCGAGACTGTCCTGTCATTCCCAGAGTCTTAGAGGTATGGTCTCAAGATCTCGATCGACCATCCCCATCAACCTCTGGAGATCATGTCGATGCTACACCCTCGGCTAGCGATGGTAAGAAGAAGGGAAAAATTAAATTCCCCTATAGGTTATGTGAAGGAGAGCATCTTCTTCACCTTTTTCCTCTTATGGATAAAGCTTCCAAAGTTTTGGAAAACCTTACAACTCCTCAACCCCAACTTCCTCTTGTTTATCAGAGCCTTTGTTCTAACCCTCTCCTAGTTGGTAAAGATATTGAATTGGATTCATCTCTTGCCCATCCTGCTCTTCTTGAGCATGACTCTCTTGTGTCTGTCCCCAACCAACCATTGGTCAAAAAGAGTGTCGACTTGGCTTCACCTTTAGTTGTTCACTCTGTTCCCGAAGAGACTAGTGATCATACTGCTCATGTTCTTCTCATCTCCTCGGATTCTCATGAATCAAAGGGTGGCCCTCCCATCCTAGTTGTTCAGGAGAGTCCTTCTCCTATTCCTGCAGAGCATGGAGCAATCATATGATACCCCCACCAAGTAGTTTTGTCGCTTCTTTTGATTGGATTCAATTGACTGCTTTCCGCCTCCCATCTTATGTGCCTTTCCAGATCACAGTACAAGCCTATAATATGGTAGTACATTGCACTATATTAGATGAAGGTGCATCTATTAGCATCATGTCTTCTACTAATTGGCAAGCTTTGGGTTCCCCACAGCTTGTGCTTGTCACCCATATTTTATTGGCTTTCAACAAAGGAACCAGTCAACCCTTAGGGATCCTTTTGAAGTTCCCTATTACTTTTGGAGGAAAGACCATCTATATAGACGTGATGGTAGTCTAAGGTCCCTTAGATTTCAATCTTCTCCTTGGATGCGACTATGTTTATGTCATGGGAGCTCTTGTTTCTTCGCTTTTTCGTGTGGGTTGTTTTCCACACAAAGGGAGAATAGTGACCATTGATCAATTGTCGCTCATTGGTCACTAGGTGCCTCCTATGCAACCATCATCCCCTATTGGTTCTTATTTCCAAGAAGTACCCTCTCCGCCACAGGTTAATTATGTTGCTACCCGTTCTATCTCCACATATGCTGATGATCACATAGATGGTATAGTACATTATGTATTAGGGGCATTGGAACCCGATCTATCATTGGTACTAGTTGACATGTATTCCTCCCACATCAT
The DNA here is from genome assembly GCA_000404065.3 of Pinus taeda. Lineage (NCBI taxonomy): Eukaryota > Viridiplantae > Streptophyta > Pinopsida > Pinales > Pinaceae > Pinus > Pinus taeda. The sequence goes on from APFE031621639.1 coordinate 117,080, forward strand.
GGTTCTCCCATCTAGTGAGGACCTCTTGGGAGCCATGTTCTCGTATGGTTCATGAACAAGAGTCTTGAGGATAGTTTGTTCCTGTGTCAACCTCATTAAAAAATGAAACAAGGACTTCGAAGCATGGTTCCTGGTCTTGTGTCAATCTCCTTAAAAAATGAAACAAGGAGTTTGAGGATAGTTTCTTCATGTGTCAACCTCGTTAAAAAATGAAACAACTCCCTTTTCCAAATCGAGTCTTTGATTAAGATCTTGTAAAATCCTAGTCGAGTCTTTCCTGGATCTCGAAAGCGAACCTTCATTCCATCCACCTAGCTGAATGAAATGAAGCTTGGGGGGGCATGTACCTCAAATTGAGTCATTATGTTGGGGGCATGCAAACTTAACTCAAGCATAGTTTGTCTTTGTTTCAAGCTTGTGTAAAAATGAAACCGAACTCAAGCATAGTTTTTCGTTTCAAACTTGTGTAACCATGAAATGAAATTCAAGCAGAGTTCCCCATGGCTTAGGCTTGTATAAAAATGAACCCATCTCCATTTAACCCTTGTGATCGCCATTTTTATTAGCCTCTCCCGTCATATAAGCCTTGGTTTTTTATCCATTCCATCGCCACCATCTCTTTGATCGATCATTCGCTTTGACTTGGTTGTTTTACCCTTTCTTGAGGAACCGCATTGGTGAGTGGTTTTAGTAGCCAGCCTTGTCATGCGGAAAGAGTTATTTTTGCGGACAAACCTAACCTCCCTAGGAGTCTAAGACTCTCTAGTGACAAACAAACCAAACAAGAGAAATCCTTCTCTAAACATACATTATTCTATGAGAAACCAAGAGTTTTCGATCTTACCTTAGGTCCAACGCTTGTTGTAGCAGTCCAGCCTTGCTGATCCAGATGAGCTCCTCCTTCACTTTAAGACCTGCATACACTTAACAAAGCAAACGATTACATAACACCTGAATATTCATCATAAAACAAAGCATATTCATCACATAGACCAAGGATTACATGAAATAATTCATTAACAACAAATCATTGAGAAGAATGGACTTATTTGTATTAAGGAAACAAAAAAGGAACCATTACAACCTAAGCCTTGGTGTTGTGCAAGCTCCTCCCAGGGTCCAACAAGAGATTTCTTCTACTTTGACAAGCTCACCCACTCCCAATATGGCAACAAGAAAGGATGGTAATCTCTCCTCACAAGTTAACAATGGAAGTCCTAATTCCAGCAGCATTTACCCTTTGGAGTGTTCAGCTTTCAACCTCCCCTCCTTTGGCCCAATGTCTGTATTTATAGTGTTCTAGAGGAAGTTATTGAGTTCCAACATCAATGGGATACTCCCTCTTTTGGATGGGGTAGCTCCTCTCTTGATGGGATAAGCTCCTCTATCATAGGGATGCATGAACCATCTGGAGGCGCTCAATACACGTCAAACACTCTTCTAGAAGGCTCTAGAAGTGACCACAAGCAACTTTTTAAAGATGAAACTCGCGCCTTTTCACCTTTACAGGGGTACGCACCCATCCTTTGGCTTACAGAGCGTACAAGTATACAGGTACAGTGTGTTTGGAGTGCGTACACGCAGGCAAGGTAGAGAGAACCTGCGTACCCAGAGATAAACATGTTTTT
>APFE031621639.1:132444-162779 GCA_000404065.3 Pinus taeda
AAAGGAAAAATCAATCACATCAATGGATTCCCCAGCGGAGTCGCCAATTTGTTATGCGGAAAGAGTTATTTTTGCGGACAAACCTAACCTCCCTAGGAGTCTAAGACTCTCTAGTGACAAACAAACCAAACAAGAGCAATCCTTCTCTAAACACACATTATTCTATGAGAGATCAAGTGTTTTCCAATCTTACTTTAGGTCCAACGCTTGTTGTAGTAGTCCAGCCTTGCTGATCCAGATGAGCTCCTCCTTCACTTTAAGACCTGCATACACTAACAAAGCAAACGATTACATAACACCTGAATATTCATCATAAAAAAAAGCATATTCATCACATAGACCAAGGAGTACATGAAATAATTCATTAACAACAAATCATTGAGAAGAATGGACTTATTTGTATTAAGGAAACAAAAAAGGAACCATTACAACCTGAGCCTTGGTGTTGTGCAAGCTACTCCCAGGGTCCAACAAGAGATTTCCTCTACTTTGACAAGCTCACCCACTCCCAATATGGCAACAAGGAAGGATAGTGATCTCTCCTCACAAGTCAACAATGGAAGTCCTAATTCCAACAGCATTTACCCTTTAGAATGTTCAGCTTTCAACCCCCCTCCTCTGGCCCAATGCCTGTATTTATAGTACTCTAGAGGAAGTTATTCAGTTCCAACATCAATGGGATACTCCCTCTTTTGGATGGGGTAGCTCCTCTCTTGATGGGATAAGCTCCTCTATCATAGGGGTGCATGAACCATCTGGAGGCGCTCAATACACGTCAAGAACTCTTCTAGAAGGCCCTAGAAGTGACCACAAGTAACTTTTTAAAGATGAAACTTGCGCCTTTTGACCTTTACAGGGGTACGCACCCTAGCTTTAGTATACAGAGCGTACAACTACGCAGGTACAATGAATTTGGATGCGTACACGCAGGAAAGGTAGAGAGAACCTGCGTACCCAGAGATAAACATGTTTTCAAGTGACTTTCTCTCTTTTGAAGTTTGACATGAAGAGCAGAGGTATGAGGCTTGACAAGGAGGGTAATATGACTATTGATGGAGCCATATTAACCGCAGATAGTCATGGTGACAAATTTCAGTGTAACAAGCCTCTTGACCTTTCAGTGTTTTTAGCAGTTCCACCATAACCGGAACGAGTTGCTACCATTTATACCACTCGTTCCTCTAGGACGAGTCACCTTTAAGCTCTTTTCTGACTAGTAAAAAATGAAAAGATTGTCGAGTATTTTTCCCTTCTAGACTCGTTAAAGAAAATAAAAGCAGGGAGTCATCTTTGAGCTCTTTTCTGACTCTTAAAATATGAAAATATTGTCGAGCTCTTGTCGTTTTGAACTCGTTAAATGTTGTGGAATTTCGTTTACCCAGTATATGTTTACCCCTTTTTCGGGCTAGGATAAAACTATTTACAAAAAAGGTATACCTTAGTCAAACATGACTAGGATGTTCTCTTGAATATTATTTTCTACCTTTTCAGGTTTGAGAGACAAATGTACGAAAAGGGACCTTTTGGAGATTTCTTTTCTGTGTCGTTTCCAAACTCTCTAAACATGAAAAATATACCGAGTTACACCTTTTTCAGACTCCTTAAATTTAAATGACATCGGATTCGTCACAATGACGGATGTGAGCTTCTCCTTCCTAGGGCTCATTAATCTTACTAGGTTGGATTCATCCGAAGGATGGACTTACAGAGAAAGCACATGCTATCCCCTTCAATATTGTGATAAAAAATAATTGGGGTACCTGCCAGAAATGGTGGGGGAAAATTGGAAATTCCATCAGTTGTGTCGACAGCTCACTCTTGAACATGACACTTTCTGCTTCGTGTCCTATGGATCCAAAAGCTGTCAAACTCCGAAGTCGTGTCGCCGATATGTTCAAGAGTTATCCTTCCATAGCTACACTCATTCTTGATTCTCTGTATCATCCAAAATCATTACATCCATTTGTCTCATGTCGATGATGTGGGATACATCATGGCCCTCCTTCGACAAGGTCACTTCCTGTCAACTTCAACTCATTATCTGAGAAGTTGGCCAAGAGACTCCATTCTAGTACCTTAGAGCTTGCATGACATAATGGCAAGTTCTTCGCACTTGATGACAAGTTCACATCATTGGCTTTCAATTGGGTGATTTCGCGTGTGTTCGACTTCAGTTCCTTTATTCACATTCTATGAATTGTGCTGCTAGTACCTTGAGAGCCATTGTCATTATTGGTGGTTTCTCTTGTGGTTGTTAATGGTTTGCATCATTGACCAATAATCAAGTGATTTTCTAGCATGTTCGACTTCAACACATTTATTCACATGTTAGAATTTGTAATTTGATCGGGTCGTGTTGGAGCACAAGACCCTAGGCTCAGATTACAAAAGTCGAGGTTGCAAGGTGATGTGACATGATCATGCTAATATACATGTCTCTTTTAGATGGATGGTTGCGACGATACCATCAGTTGTTATATGTGATCCTTCTCATTATTGGATGATTGTGACCATACCTTGGTTTCGATATGATCCTCCTTACAAGATGGTTGCACCCATGCTTTGGATCCATTTACATGATCATTCTCTGGGTGGATGCGTCCATACCACGATTCATGTATCATTTATCAGAGATTTTAGTGATGTATATGTATCTATGCTTGTTTGTAGGATCTCTAACGACAGTCTCTGGTTCCACACATCTAATTGTAAAGCATTTCACCCCTCACTCTAGTTTGGCCCTCACGCTTTAGGGGACATCCGTTACACAACATTTTTTCATTGTCCCTGTACTCCTCGTTCCTCAATATTGGAGGACCTCTACAGTGAACCTTGCATGATTTCCCATCATGAAGAGATTGCCCTTATCTCCCTCTTCATGGGCAAAACATTCCCCTTTTGCATCATTTCCCAAGAATCTTCCTTTTATCCCAGTTTACAATACTGGCGCTAGTGCTCAATTCCTTCCTCAGCCCGATTTACAGGGTTTAAAACCAGGCCAAGCACCGTATGGCGCAAGTGAGCCCTTCATCACTCCACGCTAATCCTCTTTTGGCAGGTTCTTTAAATATGGAGTTGAAGCTTCGAGGTCTAGAAGCTTTGTAACGAAAGTCTTGTAAATGGTTGGGATGGATAGAGCTGAGAGAGTCTGTTTGGGCTCCTTTCCCCTATTAAGATGGAACAAACCAAAAGAGATAATCCCTCTCCCATCATAATAGAAACCATCTCCCCTCCATCAAAGTTATGTAAACTCCTCCTTTTCCAAGTTGAATAGTCTTTTTTGGAGCTTGAATAACTAGCAAGATATCTATAGCGTTTTCCTCTCTAGTTCATGTGTGTAAAGGGAGAATAGTGTGCTTGCTTTGGTTTGGAACTAAAGGGAAGAAGCCGTAAACTCCCATTGTTGAGGCTAACCATGAGATGTTAGAAGTGGTGTTGGAACCCGGATATATCGGAGGAGACCTGCAACGTCAAGGCTTTGGTTGTATCTCTTTCTGAGCTTTATATCAATGCAACTAATGATTTATTTCCTACATTGAGTGTCATATTACATTTAATGGCTTAAGATTCCTTGACTTTTTAAGTACATTGGATGTGATTGTATTCTATTACGTTTGTTTTTGTCTCTTGTGTATTTGTTTCAGGTATTTGAAGGAGAAGATTTCAAAGGAATTTGGAGCAAAGGAGCAAGGTCATCATCAAGCGGAGTAGCGTTCTAAGAGGTAGGCCCTCTTATTTGATTCTAGTTTAAGGAAGTTTTCATTAGGTTGTTCTGTTTGCGGCTAGACCCACTCTAGGGCTAAAGGGATCACCTCTATCCGCTGAGCATATATACCTACTCCACAGAGCATGAGGAGCATATCAGGTATGTGAACGAGGCCGAGGTGGAGGACCTGTGAGAGGTCGGGGACAAGTCATTTGCTACAATCGTGGAGTGCCATGACACTACGCATGGGAGTGTACAAACCCGACACGCCTGTCGTGCTGATACTGTACTGAGTTTGACCACGCGATAGAAGACTTCCCTATATTAATAGCTAATATGCGGGAAAAGGGGACGAAGCCCCAGCAGCCTACCCAAAACCTACATATGATGAGGGATGAATCCCGTGAAGAGGATCCTAATGTGAATATCGTGCTGCGAAGTGGAATGGCGACTGGCGAAGATAGGGGAAAGCAGCCTGAAGAAAGTGAATGGGTCTGCAAAGCTCTAGAAAAGAAGGTTGGATTTGATTTATAGCGTGCAAAAGAAACCTTCATGGAAGTGAAGAAAAGCTTCACCGAGGCTTCTACCTTAGGGAGTCAAGATAAGCAGTCTAAAGAAATGGACCCATCCATGCTTACTACCTTTTTGGAGACTTGTATGAAGCTGATATATGATAGCAAGGCCATGAAATGATTACAGGAGTTGGTAAATAAATGTGCCGGTAAAGAAAATGCTCCTGAGGGACTACGTGTGGTCAGGAAAATTGGTAAGCATAAGGCAAGAATAGGGCGTGAGATGAGGCTCATCGCACAAATAGACGAATATGAAATGGACCAATTTATTCTAGATCTTCGGTCAGATGCGAATTTTTTGCCTAAACAAACATGGGAGAGAATGGGGAGACCTGCACTGCAGTGGTCTCCAATTCAATTGAGGATGGTGAATCAGCGAAAGATTATCCCCATGGAAAGATTGCAAGGAGTGACAGTAGATATTGAAGGCACGAGCGCGTTGGCTGATTTTGAAGTGATAGAGATTGTTGATGACAACAATCCTTACCCCACGCTCCTTGGGATCGACTGGGCTATTAACATGAATGGGGTGATCAATTTGAAGAAGCGGATGATGTCATTTGAGAGGAAATCACTCCATGTAGTAGTACCTTTCGACCCTGCAAAAGGACTGCGCTATACTAAATTGGTCTGCAATTATGAAAGTGACGATGATTTGGACCAAATATAAAAAATAACAACATGATACCAATATTGAGTGAATCTGATAGTATATGGATGCATTACATGGGACCGCGAAAGCTCCTGTACATCTAATTCAGATGAGGAGTTGGAACACTGGCAGAATAGGTTGCATGAAGTATCTATGTTGTGTTTTAACATGATGACTAAATTGTTGCACTGTGTATCATCGGAGGTAAGGATTTTACCTTATTATGATGTTCTAACTGAGGTAGATAATTTTTTGGATGCATTTGAAAGGGAAGTGTCTGAGAAGCATCGCTTCCAAACACTGGATTTGGCATTGCGCACTACGCCTGCAACATGGTGTGGTATGCATAAAGACAATTTTGATGGATGGCGTGAATACAAAAGAATGATGAGGGTGCGGTTTGGTCGCCCAAAATTGCGATTGACAGAGAGATATGATGGGAGGAGTGATCCACGCGATCACTTAGCAAAATGGACTAATGCTTATGGAGCAGAGCTACAACCGAAGTGGGTGCATTTGTTCTATCACACTATGGATGTAATAACAATGAATTGGTACTTGGAAATAGAGCTTCGCCATGGCATGGACGAATGGGAAATTTTGAGACAGGTATTTTTTATGGAATTTAGATTTGAGGATAGATTTAAATGCATTAATGAAGTGTTTCAGGAGGTCAAGGCAGCGATCTTCAGAACCCCGCAGGATCCCTTGGATTTGATTCAACCAGATTGGACCACCCAGATACGTCATGTGCTGGAGTGCTACAACGTGACTGCTAAAGAGGAAGAAAAGGATCCAAGGAACATTAATATCCCAGAGGCAGAAGGTCACCACAAATTTGAGGGACCGTAGATAGAGAATCCAAATATCACCGCGCCATTAAAAACTAGACAAGTGAACATTGGAACAGAGGCGGAGCCGAAGTTTGCAAAGATAGCAGACTATTGGGATGATGCTACGGTGGATAAGGTAACTGAGTTGCTTCACGAATATCAAGATTTGTTCCCCGCAAAGTTTTTAGACTTAAAAGGAATCATAGTCGATTTGGGAGTGATGAAAATAACGTTGAAAATAGATGCGAAGCCTGTTAAGAAGAGGCCATATCGCCTTAATCCCAAGTACAAGGAAAAGGTCCGCTTATAGTTGGACAAAATGTTGGCAGTGGTTATTATTGAACCAAAGGAGGAATCTGATTCGGTAAGTCCTATGGTAATTCAAGAAAAGAAGCATAAGGATGAGATAAGGATTTGCGTAGATCTCAGGAAGTTGAATGATGCTTGTGTTCATGATCCTTTCCCAATTTCGTTCACAGATGAAGTGTTGGATAATGTTGGTGGGCAGGAGGCCTATTCGTTCACTGATGGGTTATCTGGGTACCATCAGATAAAGATCACGCAAGAAGGCAAGAGAAAGACAACCTTCACAACTGAGTGGGGATACTTTCAGTATACGGTCATGCCTTTTGGGCTCAAAAATGTGTCAGTGATATTTTCGCGCATAGTCATTTCAGCATTCAAGAAATTCATTCACATATTTTTGGAGGTATACTTTGATGATTAGACAGTGTTTGGACTAGAAAAATGCCATGTAGCTAATTTGCGCTTGATGATGGATACATGCCGAAGGTATCAGATCGCGCTAATCTTGAAGAAGTGTTTATTTTGCGTCCCTTTCGAAATCGTGTTGGGTCATGTAGTGTGCAGACAAGGCTTAATGGTGAACCTTGCTAAGACTGTGGTCATAATTAACTTAGAGGCACCAAGGAGTGTTAAATAGATGCGCGCAACGCTGGGTCATACTGGATATTATCGAAATTTCATCAAGAATTCTGCTTAGATTACTGCGCTGATGGAAAAATTGTTGAAGAAGGATGCTACATTCTGTTGGAATGAAGAATGTCAGCAGAGCCTGGATGTGTTAAAGGAGAAAATGGTCACCGTTTCGATCCTAGTCTTCCCAGATTGGAAGAAGGAATTTCATGTGCATGTAGATGCGTCATGCATTATGTTGGGGGCAGTGCTGGCACAGGCCGATGAAGGAGAATTGGATCACCCGATAGCGTTTGCAAGTAGGGAGTTATCTAAGGCTGAAAAGAATTATTCGACGACAAAGCGCAAAGGGTTGGCTATGGTGTATGCACTCCCTAAGTTCATACGTTACCTTCTAGGCGAACACTTTAAGATGTATATAGACCATTATGTATTAAAGTATCTAGCCAACAAGCCTGTGTTGGGGGGAAAATATGCAGATGGTTGTTGTTGTTTCAAGAGTATGATTTTGAATTACTTGTGAAGCCAAGGTGATTGAATGTAGGGCCAAATCATCTATCGTGCATTGAAACGGGAGAGGAGCCTACCAATTTAGAGGAAGGGCTGCCTGACGCGCAGTTCTTGCGGTGCACGTGGCAGATAATCATTTTGCATACATTATTCACTTCCTGACTATAGGAACAGCTCCAGAAGGATACACTAGTCAACAGAAGAAGGAATTGGTGGTGCACGCGACAGATTTTCTGTTATTGCAAGTCACTTATATAAGATGGGTTTGGACAAGATATTGTGACGCTATGTGCCTGATTTTGAACAAAGAAGTATCCTAGCTAAAGCTCATGGAGGAGCTGCGAGAGGCCATTATGTAGGGAAAGAAACAGAGCAGAAGATTTTACGCGATGGGTTGTGGTGGCCAACATTGCATAAAGATTCCAAAGTTTATTGTAGGGCGTGCGATGCATGCCAGAGGATTGATAAGCCATCATGGAGGAATGAGTTACCTTTGAATCTACAGGTACCATTGCAGCTAGTTGAGAAGTGGGCAATTGAATTTGTAGGACCGATTCAGCCTTCATGAAAGAAGATGGGTGCACGGTATATCATCACCGCAACCAAGTATTTGACCATATGGGTGGAGGCACAGCCCGTGAAGGACTGTATAGGGAAACAGCAGTGAAATTTCTATTTGAGTATGTGTTGACTAGGTTTGGTTGCCCGAAGATTTTAATGAGCGATCGCAGTACGCACTTCCTTAATGAAACGATCAGCGTGCTGACAAAAGAATTCCAATTTTATCATCAAAAGAGTAAGCCATCTCATCCTCGGGCCAATGGGATGCTTGAATTGTTTAATAAGATATTGGAGAACGTGCTGACAAAGGTTTGTAAAGCGCAGAGGAATGATTGGGACGTGCGCATACCAACTATGTTATAGGCTTATAGAACTACCTGTAAGAAGCTTATTGGTCAGACGCCTTTTAGGTTGGTCTATGGCGTAGAGGCTGTGATGCTTATGGAGTACATTTTGCGTAGTCTACACATAGTGACGTTCACAGGGATGTCGGACTGCAGAGCCTTAGAAGAGCGGCTCGCGTAGTTGACAAAGCTTGAGGAAGACAGGTTTTTGGCTAGATTCCATCAGCAGGTTCAAAAGGAACGTGAAAAGGCATGGCACAATCGGCACATAAAACTGCACACCTTCAAGGTAAATGATTTAGTTTTATTATATTACAGCAAGTTTGATAAATTTCCAGGAAAATTTTAGATGCATTGGCTGGGGCCATACATGGTCAAAGAGATTAGATGGTGGAGCAGTTCAACTTGTGAAATTAAATGGAGATCCATTTCCATGAAAAGTAAATGGCAGTGGATTGAATCCATACACCGAGGATCCATCCCAATGTCTACATGACAGTAGCACAGTCTTAGCACTCCAGGAAACTGTAAGGAGACACAGGGCTATAAACTACATTGCCCAAGTTGTAGAGTTGCACAATCAGAGGTCTGATCAAAACAGGAGGATGTCACAGTACCAGAAGAAGCGCGAAGGGAGTTGCGTTATAGGGGTGGAGACCGCGCGGTGCAGCCAGAAAGTGATCGTTACCATCATTATTCATGATTTGACTGCCAGAAGATGGTTAAGTGGAGCAGGAAGTTGGCATTTAAGGCATTTAAGACTGAAATAAAGAGTGAAATTTGCCACCAATCTCGCATTTATGCACAGATTTTGGGGGCCACGGTCAAATTTGAATTCGAATTTGCCTACAAATTACAGGTGGTCATCAAGCGAGAAACACTTTGCATTCTAAGAATTTCTGAGTTGTGTTGTCTGTTGCGCATGAACCGTGAGTTCTTTGAGGATTTTCTCACAAGCCCCGTGTTTGATCAGTATTCCGAGTTAGATAGACAGCTTATTTGAGATATCATGTTAGGACTAGGTCCCGCAAAAACTGCAAGTGTTGGAGAGACAGTTGCCTCTGAGGGATTTGACCCTGAGGTTGTGGGTATGGAGGTTTCGGAAACAATACCTACGGCGCCGAGGTCACCTAGGCTAAATCCTACGCCGATGAGAGAGGTCCCTAAGCTTAAAAAGGATAAGCAAAAGAAGTCGATGTTGGTGCGCGAGTCACTGAGGAAACATGCAGCTACACAGGTGCAGCGGAAAGAAAATTTGACCACGAAGGAGAAGGGGAAGGTGGTAGATCTAGAAGCGGAGGAGGGCATGGAAGACATAGATATTGAAGGAGTAGACCCTATTTCAAAGCTACTGGAGTATATCCCTCCGCAAAAGTGCAAGGTGAAGGTCCCGAAGGACCCAGATGGCGGACAATTCTCCCTCAACACTCCCCTGGTTCCATAGAATATTAACTTTGAAGGTCCATGCTTGGCATGGGTCCCTCATTTAAAGCTTGAAGACTGGGATTTGGACGACCATGAGTGGTTACCCCACCTTGCTACTGACACCTTCATTCAAAGGGTTTTCTATAAAGAATCTGGTGTCACCGCACTGGAGTCGGTTGAATGGATCTATGAAGTCAAGAAGTGATGGCTTCTAAACTTGTTATGGATGTCGCACTATCATCAGTCAAACATCAACATAATTGTCATTAAGCAGTTTTTGTGCCCTGTCCATGATGGGTGCTTACGATTAAATGAGTCGATCCCTATCACAGATATATTGATCCACAAGATCACAATATTACCGCACTCTGGACTGAATCCGACCAAGGTATTTGGCAGAAAGACGAGGGAGCGTGACCTCTTTGAGAAGATGAAGGACAAGTTTAAGCTTATCAAAAAGTCACGCGAGTATTCGATTACTAGCATTACTAACCCCATGGTCAAGATTGCCATGCAAATTTTGGCTGGCAAGGTGATGAGGAAGTGTCGCACGGACGAGGTGTTGGCACCAGTAGTTTCTTTAGTAGCTCAATGCGTGGAGGGTGTACAGTTCAACTGGGCGCGCTACCTATGTAGCGAGTTCCTCGCGAATTGCAGAGAGGCCCAGAATGATAGTAAGGCTTTTCACTATTCGTGGTTGTTGCTCTCAATAGTGCTAGTTGCGTGGGACTTGCTGGAGGATAGCCAATTTCCTCTTGTGGAGAAGGATTTACCAGAAGCAGCAAAGTTAGTGTCTCTTTGGGCCACAAAAGATGTTGCTCGAGTAACGAAAAGCAAAGTCTTATGGGAGTTGATGGAGGTGAGTATTCGCATGGCCATCAACCAGAAGTCGCGATTATCACCAACCGTGTTCAAGCAGTTGTCGGGGTACGCAGAGTTCAAAGTGGACTTCCACCATATTTACGCAAGGACCCCGCCCAAAAATGGTTTGAATTTCCCTACTTGGACATGGATGACGCGATTGCAGAAGTCATCAAGCGTTGGCCAACAGACTAGCATGTTCCATCCGATGAGGCTGCCAGGACTAGCAAGTCCACGGAGAAAAAGAAAAAGAAAGCGGTCAGACATAAGGTTCAGCTGTTGGCTGAAAAGAGGAAGAAAGAGGCCCAAGAGAAGGCCCAGGTAGACGTGGAGCGCATTGCAAAAGAACAGACAAAGCAGGAAGAGTGCGGCTCTGAAAGGAGTCAGAAATCTCCTTCGCCCCAAACGGAGGAAGAAGAGCGATTAGACCAGGGTAGTGGAGATCAACAGGAAATCACTTCCTTCCAGGTAAAGCAGGAGAAGGAAGGACCACGCAAAAAGATGAAAGCCACCAATTCATCACTGGATCCAATTACCTTGACAGAGGGCAACTTGGATGATATTGGTGACAAGGTGTGGGATACAACAGCAGAATTGTTGCAGCAGTTTGAGCAGTAGTAGAAGCAAGCACTAGTCGCCTTACAGTCGAGTTTGCACGAGCTGTAGATCCAAACAACTAGAATCCAAGTAGGTGCAGCGCAGAGGAGCGTGACATCCACCAGTTTGGCACCAGGGACCACAGAAGAAGCAGAGTTGGTTCGGTCAATGGATCTTCGGGCAGTCACGCTGCCTGATGGAGCTTTGAACGTGGAGGTGGCCACTGACAAGGAAATTGTCAGCACTTTGAAGAATGTGGGCCTCAACTTGGTCATGCTCCCCAGTGATTTCCTTCACACAATGCAAGCAATCGTGATTGCAGAGATTAAGGCTCGAGAGCAGAGTGCGCTGAACATGATCAGCGAATATAAGGTTAACAACGAATTGATGTTCGTTGAGAAGATAACAGTGCTGGAAGCATGGAAGAAAGTGTAGGCATAGAATGAGCAGACTGTAGTTGTGGTGGCCGAGGCATGCAGAACAGTCCCTGAACTGCATATCACGGAGGAAGCGCCTGGACGCCAAGATCAGGAAGTTGTCTATAGGTGTGCGCAAAGCAAAAATAGAAGTGGCCAAGGTTCAGTTTGAATTGAACCTGAAGATAAAAGAGATCGAGTTGAAGTCACAACCGTCAACTCCACCAAAGGTCAGAGAACAGCGCAAAGAAACTGTAAAGGATGGAGTCACAACAGTAGATGCCACAGTGGCAGATTGCACTACGCTCTTTGAGAAGTCCATGGAGATAGTCACGGCACTCCAGGAATATCCTAACCTACAGAGGTTGAACATGAAAGCTCATGAATTGCAGCAGCAGTATGATGAAGAAAGAGCGACAACGCGCACTGTCGCTATATCACAGAGATTTGCTAAGATGCATGAGGCAAAACAGTTGCTCGAACAGGTGGAGACAACACAAAGGAAAGAGGCGGTCCTTAAGGCCAAATTGAGGCCTTAGCTAGATGAGGCCTAATGTTATATTTTCCACCATTGAGGAGAAGCTGGCGAACCTACAAAGAACACAGCAGAAGATAAAGGAAGACAATGCAGGACCAGCGACAGAGCAGCTGGTGGAGCAGATCAAACAGGCATCCATGCAGAGCATGACTAAAGTATTTGTAGCACAAGTCGAGCTGGGAGGTCTTTGCAGTAAGATCTCCGCAGTAGTAGAGTGGCTCGCGAGCAAGTCATGATATTTTTGTTGGGGGCCTGTTGGGACAGGGTTCCCTAGGGTCAATTTTGGGGCAAAAAGCCCAAGTTTTATTGTAAAAAATGTAAAGTATCCACAAGTTGTGGTCACGGAACGCGTAGGTAGTAAAGTGTCATAAAGGGTTTTACCCTTCTGTTATGTAAGTTGTGTCGTCTTTGGTAGATCTACCCATGGTCTGCGGATAACTAAGGATGATAATTAAGGATGAAGATGGATTTAATGGGTCATTAGAAGAAAGAGCGAAGAAGTCTTAGAGTAGAAGAGAGGCTCTGCAGCTATGTGCGCAAAGGCCTAGAGTACATTCCACAGCTGAGTGCACGGACCCCTGCAGCTGAGTGCACAGGGAAGTCTTGAGTCTATAAGAAGAAATGAAGTATCAATCAAGAGATTATTCCAGAAATATTTGTGTTTTGTCTATCTATTTCTCTTATGAATAAATGCGCTTTTATGCTCTGGTGAATGATGGGTTTATGAACTAATATTGTATTGATGTGCGATTTTACATGATTTACATTGCCATATGAACGCAAGTAATAATAACTATTTCCACGAAGAATATCTTGTTGCATGGTAAAGTTATTGAACAATTAAGCTGAGTTGGGTAAATACAAAGTTAGGAGTAATCACAGATGCTCATAAGTGGTTTAATCACATGTTTAGGTTCCACGAAAGACAGTCTTGAACATTCGTGGAGGTATAAAATATGATTAAGGGAATTTATATCGATAAGTCCTAAGAGCTTATTAATCTACTTGAAGGCAGGTTTAGAGCATAAAACAACATCACGCTCATCTCTAGTGCAAAAACTTGGTTCCAGCATCCCCCCATACTGCTTCGGGTGAGACTTCAGTTCGTGCTTCGCGGGTTGATGCCGAAAGGGCCAGTAGTGTAGGGATTTGTTTGGAAAACTTAACTCTAAACCTAGGTCAGGACCCACTAAGCCAACACTCTACAAGAGATAAAGGTGGTTATCTTCTAAATGCCACAAGAGCCTTAGAATGGACCCAACTAGATTGGAGCACCCAGTTGCGCCATGCACTGGAATGTTATAATGTGACTATTGAAGAGGAAGATGAAGATCCAAGAAAAATTAATATTCCAGAGGCAGAAAGACATCACAAAGTCGAGGGCCCACAAATAGACAACCCGGACATCATCGCACCGTTGAAGACAAAGCAAGTAAACATTGCTATTGAAGCAGAACTGAAGTTTGCAAACATTGGAGACTATTTGGACAATGCTACTATGGGTAAAGTTATTGAGTTACTCTGTGAATACCAGGTTCTATTCCCTACCAAGTTCTTGGATTTGAAGGGCATAGTCAGCAATTTGGGCGTTATGAAGATCACTCTGAAGCCAGACGCAAAGCCTATTAAACACACATTAAACACAGGTTGTGTCACCTTAATGCTAAATACAAGGAGAAGGTTCGGCCAGAGCTGGATAAGATATTGGAATCAGGCCTCATAGAACCAGTTGAAGAATCTGACTAGGTCATCCTGATGGTGGTTCAGGAAAAGAAACAAAAGGGTGAAATCAGGATTTGCGTATATCTGCGGAAGCTTAACGATGTGTGTGTCCATGACCCATTCCCAACGTCATTTACCGATGAAGTGTTATACAATGTTGGAGGGCAAGAGGCCTATTCCTTCACTGACAAGTTTCCTATGTATCGGCAAATCAAGATCGCGCTCGAGGATAGGAGAAAAATGACCTTCGCGAAGGAATGGGGTTGTTTCCAGTACATTGTGATGTTGTTTCGACTCAAGAATGTGCCTGCGATATTTTCCTACGTAGTCCTAGCAGCATTCAAGGAGTTCATTCATAAGTTATTAGAAGTATACTTTGACGACTGGACGGTGTTTGGATTAGTGAAGCACCATGTAGCAAGTCTGCGCCTGATGTTGGATACGTGTCGCAGATACTAGATCATGCTGAATTTGAAGAAACACATATTTTATGTTCCCTTTGGGATTTTGCAGGGTCATGTGGTGTGCAAGAAAGGATTAATGGTGGACCCTATAAATATTGCAGTAATTGTGAATTTGGAGGCCCAGAGGAACGTTAAGCAATTGCAGACGATGCTAGCACATACGGGATATTACAGAAAATTTATCAAAGCTTATGCTCAAATTATTGTGCCCATGGAGAAATTGTTGAAGAAGGAGGCAACATTCTATTGGGTCGAATAATGTCAGTGCAGCTTGGATGTATTGAAATAAAATATGGTCACCACGCTGATCTTGGTATTCCCTTATTGGAAAAAGGAGTTTCATGTACATGTGGATGCCTCTTGCATTGCGTTGGGTGCAACGTTAACGCACGCTAGTGAAGGAGAAATAGACCATCCTATAGCCTTCACGAGCAGGAAATTATCGAAGGCTGAGAAAAATTATTCAATGAATGAGTGCAAGGGATTGGCCACGGTGTACGCACTACAAAATTTTAGGCATTATCGTTTAGGAGGGCATTTCAAGATGTACACTGATCATTCTGCCTTGAAATACCTAGTCTACAAGCCTGTGTTGGGGGGAAGATTTACATATGGTTGCTATTGTTCTAAGAGTATGACTTTGAAGTCATTGTGAAGCTAGGGAGGTTACATGCAGGACCCGACCATCTGTCGCAGATCAAAATAGGTGAGGAGCCCAATAATCTAGAGGAAGGGTTTCTAGACAGGCAACTCTTTGCGGTGCGTGTAGAAGATAATCATTTTGTAGACATTATTCACTTCTTGACTAAGGGAATGGCACCAGAAGGATATGCAAGTCAGTAAAAGAAGGAATTAGTAATGCGCGCGGAATATTTTTCAGTTATTGTGGGACATTTGTATAAGATGGGTGTAGATGAAATATTGCGAAGATATGTGCCAGATTTTGAGTGGGATAGCATTCTCACTGAAGTTCATGTGGGAGTTGTGGGAGGTCATTATGCAGGCAAGGAAATTGCACAGAAGATTTTGTGCGCAGGTCCATGGTGGCCTACTTTGCACAAGGATTCCAAGGCCTATTGTAAGGCATGCGACACATGTCAAAGAACTGGAAAACCATTGCGAAGGGATGAGGTTCCATTACATCCTCAAGTATCTTTGCATCCATTTGAGAAGTGGGTGATTGATTTTATTGTGTCAATTCAGCCCCCTGGAAAGAAAACAAATGTGCATTATATTATCACCATGACATAAACCTAACCAAATGGGCAGAAGCACAGCTAGTTAAGGATTGTACGGGGGCTAGAGAAGCAAAGTTTTTGTTTGAATATGTATTAACCAGATTTGGCTGCCCGAAAGTGTTAATGAGTGACAGGGGTATGCACTTTCTAAACGAGACGATCAGTGCATTTATTGAATAATTCCAGGTCTACCATCAGAAGAGTACACCATATCACCCACAGACCAATGGAACTATTGAAGCCTTCAACAAGATTTTGGAGAACGCACTAAAGAATATATGTGACATGCACCAAAATGATTGGAATGTGCACGTACCTGCAGTATTATGGGCTTACAGGACTAATTGTAAGAAGTTCACAGGGAAAACGTCGTTCAGATTGGTATATGGTGTCGAAGCTGTAATGCCGATGGAGTATATTGTGCCTAGTTTGCGCATAGTAGCCCTTACAAATATGGCGGATCATGAGGCCTTGGAGAAACGACTCATGCAACTGGTGGAGCTGGAAGAGGATCGATTTTTGGCAGGATTTCATCAACAAGTACAGAAGGAACGCGAAAAAGCATGGCATGATCGCCACATCAAGCTTCGCACGTCCAAGGTAAACGATCTTGTCTTGTTATATGGGAATAAGTTCACTAAATTTCTGGGTAAATTCTAGGTGCATTGGTTAGGGCCATATATTATCAAAGAAATTATAGATGGAGGCACAGTTCAGTGCGTGAAGCTGAATGGGGAAACTTTTCTAGGAAGAGTGAATGGGAGAAGGTTGAAGCTGTATACAGAAGATCTTGTGCAATGATAATATGGTAGTAGGATAGTCTTAGTGCTCTAGGAAGTTGCAAGGGAGCGCGTGACTATAATCTGCACTGCAAGGTTTGGAGGACAACGCACCCTGCAGGCTGCATGAAGAATGATGAAGATACAACCTATGAAGTTGTGTGCAGGAAGTTGTGCCATGGAGGGAGGTGTTGCACAGCACAACAGAAAAATGACCGTTGGAGTCATTGTTCATGACTTCATGGCTAGAAGATAGTTAAGTAGAGTGGGGTGGAGGCATTTAAGGCGAAAATCTTTGAATATTTGCTGCCAAAACAACATTTATTATTAGAAATTGGGGGGAATGGTCGAATTTGAATTCAAAACTCCCTATAAATTATGCATGCCAGTCCAACAAAGAACACTTTGTGCTCTCAGAATTGTTGCTGAATTTTGTTGTTTATCACCTATGAGCCGATCGTTTTGGGAAGAATTCCTATCACACACAAACATTTCTCTTGAATCCCGTGAGTTGTTTATGGAGAGAATGACTACCACCAACCCTGACGAAGCCTTGAATTTGGAAGCAGCTGTGTTCGATGCTCTAGGACCAGAAGTATCAAGTGTAGAAGCTACGCCTGAGGTGCCCACGGTGCCGAGGTCACCCAGATCGAAACAGACCATGGAAAAAGACAAACAACCAGCCATGAAAGAGAAGCAACTTACAGTAAAGGAAAAGCAGAAAAAGTCGGTGTAGGTACGCACATCCCCAAGAAAGCATACTGCGACACAGACGCAAAAGAAAGACAAGCAACCAGCGAAAGTAGTGGACTTGGAGGCATAAGAAGCCCAAGGGACGAAGGATATTGATGTTGAAGGAGAGGAACCCATAAAAAGGATACCCAAGTATATCCCTTCGCAGAAGGGAAAAACAAAGGACCCAGATGCTGAGAAATTTACAATATCCACACCCTTGCTACCTGGGCAGGTCCCTTTTGAAGGCCCTTAGCTCGCAAGGGTCTCGTTGTTAAAAATGGAGGATTGGGACCTCGCGAATCATGCTAAGTTCCCACACTTGGTGACGAACAAATATATGAGGAGGGTTTATTATGAGGAAAGAGGTGTTACAGTGCTGGAAACGGAGGAATGGGTCCGCGATGTCGAGCAATCAGGGTTGCTCAATTTGCTATGGGTGCCACATTACCACCGTACCCCCATCAACACAATCTATGTGCACCAGCTTCTCACATTGGTGCATGATGGTTGTCTATGGCTAGGAGGGCCTTTACCCATTACAGATATGCTTATTCACATAATCATGCACCTGCCTTACAAAGGCATGAACCCAGCTAAGGAGTTTGGAGGAAAGGCCGCGGAAAAATACCTCGCAGAAAGATTGAAGAGAGATTAAGGCCTCGTGAAAAAGTTGTGAGGGTACTCAATTATGTCCATAACAGACCCAGTAGTACAATTGGTTGCCCATATCTTGGCAGGGAAGGTGATGAGAAAATGTCGCGCGGATGAAGTTTCGATGCCAATGGTTTCCCTTACTGCGTAGTGCACGAAAGGTGTAAAATTCAATTAGGCCAGGTACCTATGCCAGGAGTTCTTAGAGAATTGTTGTGAGGCACGGGAACAATCCAAGTCATTTCACTACACTTGGTTATTGTTGTCAAATGTGCTCATTGCATGGGAATTGCCAGAGGATAGCCAATTTCCTCCGCTCGAGGAATGATTGTCGAAAGCAACACTATTTGCTTCCTTATGGTCTATAAAGGATGTCACGCTTATTATCGAGATGAAGATATTTTGGGTTCTCATGGAAATGAGTCTCTATATGGCCATCAATCAGCATCTGAGGTTGTCCCTAACCTTGTTCATGCAGCTGTCACCCTACACGACATTCAAGGTCGACTTCCACAGAGTGTATATCCAAGCATGGAAGGATCCAGAATAGAAATGGCATGACTTGCCATATTATGTGATAGAAAGAGATGTGCAAGAGGACATCGCGAAATGGCTTGCAGAGTGGCACGCCCCATCAGAATTAGCTGCGGGACCAAGCATGGGTGTGGAGAGTTCTGTTGCGTAGAAAAGAAAGGAGGCAGCTAAGCAGGCTGCATGTAATCTGGCAACACAAAAAAAGAAGGAAGCCTAGGAAAAAGCTTGTTTGGAGAAATAACATGCTGCCAAAAGAGAGGGTGAAACAGGAATAATGCGAGTCACAAGAAGGTGACAAATCACCTTCGCTGGAGACAAAGGGGAGGCACTTGAGATGCGTAGTTCCAGTCTGGAGTCAGTGGTAGCATAGGCATGCAAGACAGTGCTTGAACTTCACATCCCTGAGGATGCACAGCTAGAAGCAAAGATCAGAAAACTAGTTGTTGGTGTGTGTGAGGCTAAGGCAGAGATTGGCCGAGTCCAGTTTGAGCTCAACATGAAGATTACAGAGCTGCAGTTAAAGTTGCAGCCCACGACTCCACCTGAGGTAATGGAGCAACACGAAGCCACAATAAAGGAAGGAATGGCTACATTGGATGCCACAGTCACTAACTGTGCAGATTTGTTTGAGCAGGCCATGGAGCTAGTAACCAATTTGTAGGAGGATTCAAACCTGTAGACACTAAACACATAGGTAAGGGAGCTATAGTGACAATATGATGAAGTTAGGGTGACTATGCACTCCATAACACCGATGTATCACCTTGCTAAATTACAGGAAGGAAAGCAGCACCTAGCATAGGTAGAAGAAGCATAGAAGAAGGAGGCCATGCTAAAGGCCAGGCTATAGCCTTGGTTAGAGGAAGATAATCAAGTCACAACTACTATTCAGTAAAGGCTTAAAGGGTTTGTAGTAGATACAACAGATGATGAGGTTGGTCGTAGAAGGACCAGCCACTGAGCAATTGGTCAAGGAAGTCAAGCAGGCAGCAACTCAAAGTGCTACTGGAGTCGCAGTGATCTAGGTGGAGCTGGGGGATCTTCGCAATAAGATCACAATGCCAGCTAAGTGACTCGAGGGCGAGTCACGATATTTGTGTTGGGGGCCTGTTGGGATGGGGTCCTCTGGGTCAGTTTTGGGGTTAAGATAACCCAAGTTTTGAGCATGTTTTGTAAATAATGTAAAGTCTCCATGATTTGTGGATGTGGATTGCGTAGATGAGTAGGAGTCAAAGGGGCTTAGCCCCTTCTTTTATGTAAAGTTTGAGTCTGTTTTGAGATCCACCCATGGTCCGCGGACCATGGCATTGTATGAAAAAGGCTATAAATAGGTGTGTCTTAGAAATTCTAAGGCAATGTTTTTTATGATAACTAATGATGGCTGAGAAGTGATAGCGAGAAGAATTGGGTCAAATATGAGAAGAAAGGCTCTGCAACTGAGTGCGCGGACCCCTCAGCTGAGTGCGCAAGGTATTTTTGAGTTTGTAATTCTGAATTGAAGGTCAATAAAGATAATTTCTGAAGAATTCTTGCGTATTTATGTTTATTTCTGTTTATGATATATGTTGTTAATTAATGATATTTTTTATGGAATATTGATTGAATGTCACGTGATTCTCTTGAATCACTATTTATGATCTACACAATACATGTTTAAGTACTTTCGTGCAGACTCTAATGAATTCTATGATGTTTATTAATAATTTAAGTAAACCTACACGAACCCTAACTTAGGACTGCTTTCTGATGCGCATAAGTAGATAGATTGACTATTAAAGGTCCGCAAAGACTTATCGTAGAACTTTGCGAAGGTTTGAAAGCCATTTTGACATAGTTACAATAGTGTTCCCTAAGAGTGTATCGATCTGCGCGAAGGCAAATCTGAGGCGCTAAAAGATATCACACTAGTCTCTAGATGCAGAAACTTGGTTCTTGCATCCCCCATACTGCTTCGGGTGAGACTGCAGCGTGTGCTATGCAGGGTCTTTCTGAAAGGGCCAGTGGTGTAGGTATTTTTTGGTTGGTGCAACTAAATCTAAACCTGGGTCAGGACCCCCTAATCTAACAAAGAAAAAATAAAAAAATAAAAATATGATTTTAAGCATGGGTTTCATGCTCCATTCTGATGGTAATCTAGGTCAATTTTGTTCTTTATGCTTCTATGGTTTTTCATGTCAAAATAATATCTTCTTGAGTCAAAAGAGTCTTTATCATTTGTATAAGACCCTATTGGGCAAGTTGTAACATGTAAAAGATATCAATTATGAGTCTACAAAGTCTTATAAGCCTCCTAGCACATGTTGGCCTTGCTTCCTAGAAATCGGCCTAAATAAGGGTATTCAACCTCATGAAAAGCCTAAAAATAGAAGTATATTTGACTTCATTAGTCACAAAATTTGATATCTCAAGAAAGAAGTTTGATCTGAGGCAAGAAGCAAGAAGGAAGTTAGAGCAAAGATCAAGGAATCCAGAAGAATTCTATAAGATCTGTTTTTGGGCCTTATTCTCTGACATGTGTGAAGGTTAGGGTTTCTGTAGCTACTGGGAAGACGAGAATTGGAGGAGGTCCAATTACAGATCCAAGTTGCAAGAGGGTCAAATACTCTAATTTGGCTCTCATTTAATTTTGAGACATTGACTTGCTTAAATGAACAACTTTTGAAGGGCTGACACGTGCTAGAAATTGGAGGTTTTGCAACTACTATAGGGTTGAAGATTGCAAGTTGAAGTTGAAAATTTGAAGCTGGGGAACAAAGTTGAAGTTGGAGGCTAGTTGAAGAAGAATTGACCCTTGTTGACTTGGTTAATCTTTGACCTAATTGGAAGGGTTTCTTAGAGGGTTGACTTGGTGCTTTGTGGAGCACTTGGTCTGGTTTTTGGGTCTCGGTTTTCTCATTTGAAGCAGATTCTATAAGAAGAGAAGAGATTATTTATGGTTTTTCCCCTTGGAGGGTTTTTCCCTAGCTTGGATACTACTTCATGTGTCCATTGTATTTATTTTTTTGCTCTTGACAATTGTCTAATGAAAGATATAATGAAGAAACATAAAGAAGATAACTAAAGTTCACAAGCAATTATTAAGGTTAAGGAGAATTTGAATTAATGTTTTACCTACTGCATTCTCCAACAGCTATGAACCCAAGTTTACATTAATTTCCCTAAGAAGTAGGGCTATATACATGACAAGACATGACTTTGACATCCAATGACCCATACATGGTTGAATTTGACAGTGTTTACAACATAGGTCACTTCATGAAAAATACACGAAAAGATGGGACAATGATGATACATGGATATTCAAATGTGCATGCATGTGCTCTCCTTTATGCATGATCAACATACTGAGTTGTAACCAATTCATGAAATCCATAAATAATAACATATGATATCACATGATTAATTTCCACAAACAAGAGTCTCATTAGAAACATACGTGTAGTCAAAGAAGACCTTCAGCATCACAAGACATTAAGTATAGTAGTAGAATAGGACTGATTAGCAACATATCGAATATCAACCAACATCAATCATAACATAGTGACAATAGCATATATATCTTCCTCATCAATGAAATATGCCAACCACCCGTAAGCAATGCATCAAAGAAGCAATGTAAGAAGACTGAGCTATACAATAGTAGAAACAATATGAATAAGACACCATTAACTCATCATAGATCAACACACTCTCATATAATCCAAAACACCATATAGGCATCATCAATAGTCTGCAATAAACTAATGTCAGATATGTATAGCTTATGTTCCTTTTTCTGCTAAAAAGGGAACCATAATGCTAACAATGAATTTATCAAAAGCATAAGAGTTGCTCCCCTTGAACCTATGTTGATCCTTCATCACTGATCTTGATCAAAATAGATTTCCAAAATGTATCATTAGTAGCATAAATAACCTTGAAAAGGATAATCTGGCAACACATGAAATCATCATCAAAGTTGATCTAGTGACATAGCACATCTGGATAGCTCCCCCTGAGATCATGCACCTCTTTCCAAAAAACTAATCATGTGGACCTTATAGTCATCACGTTCCTATGTTGCTATCATCTACTTTCCATGAGGTTATGCACCTCACATTCACTTCTACAGTCATTTTACAAATATGCATTAGGTACAATAAACTACACTGGGGACTATTTTCCCCTATCTCTCTAGTTGTTTCTCCTTCTTCCTCCAAATCTTAATGAACTGCTTCTTTTGGATGGGTGGCTTGAATGTTTTGGAGTTCCTGTAATCTTTGACCATGTGTCCAAATTTATAACACTCATAACACATCTTGTAATAAGAAGCGTGTTTGCCTCTACTACATCCGCTAGATCTGCAATCAATGGCCTTATGGCCAAAAACATTACATGAGAAAAAATATCCATAAAAATAATGATTATACCTCACGTGTGATGTGGCAAATTTTCTTTGCATATTTTCTTGGGGATATTTTCACTCTGTTGCTTCTTGTGTTGAGAGGACTTGATCTTCTTTTTATGAAATCTTCAAGTTTTTTACAGTTGAAACACTTGACATCTCTTATTACAAGTCAATGTTCTTTTATTAGCTCTTTTATTGGTTGTTGATCTTGTTGATGACTCTCCTTTTTCACATTGCAACTAGATGCTCCATTGTCTTCTAATGTGCTTGTAGTCGCTTGAGGACTAGATTTGGTCCTTTTTAATTATTTTCTTGCAGATTCTACTTTAGCTCCCAATATTTCACAATATTTGATTCTTTCTCTAAGCTTCTTGATAGTTGCATCCTTGACTCTTCTTGATTCGTCCAATTGAGTTTTTAACCTACTGATTTATTCTTTGTAACCACACTCATTTTGAGCCTTCTAATCTCCTCTTCTAGGGCCACTATCTTGCATTGCTCTTTACTTTCATATTTTTTTAATCTAATTTCTCTGCAGAATTATTAGCTCCACTTCTACTTGAAATATCAATTTCATGTGATTAATTATCATATTCTAATCCATTAATATCAAGTGTATAATCAACACTGCATGTGCAAGAAAATGGGAAATTAGATGTAAGATAACCATCACATCTACAATTAAAACAAAATCCAGTACCTGGTAATACTTGACCACTATCTTCATCATTCTTGAGTAATAGATGAAGGGTTCTTTTGAATATGAAATTTTTCTAGCTTGCTTGTTTCTATTGTCTTGAGACATCTTCTTCTTGTACTTATTTCCATGGTCTCAATTTGCTCTCAAGTGTTTAAGCTTCCCTAGAGAGAAATTGGCTCGGATACCAATTGTTAAAAATATTAGGGGGGGTGAATAAGTATTTCATGCCTAATCAAATTTTACTTAATTTATGCTTTGATTTTTCACATTCATCTCACCCATTATTTCATTAGCAACATTATGCGCTGTAAATCTAGATATATTCAATAAACCTTGAGAAACATTAAACATGAGAGCATATAAACATAAGCATAAACACATCAACACATATGAACAACAGACATTTAGGTGGAAACCTAATTGGGAGAAAACCACCGCTATTGTTGTTTTGTCCTCTTCATATTATTAAGAAAATCTTCTTACATATTACACTGGCACAGACTCTTACTCGTGTGTAGGCTCCAACTTGTTGGAGGCTACCACCTCCTCTACTTTCTCCAGCTTTGACTGGAAGGAAGCTACTACTTCTTGATCATATTTACCGGCCACTACCGAAAGGGAGCTCCTACTCCCTCACTAAAGGCTCCAACCCTCAGTACCACTATGGACCACATTTAAGAATCCTTCACACTTGATCCACTTGATTCAACCAAAAATCCTGTAGGCCACATTTCATCCAATTTCAAAGTGGACCCACAACCAACAATATGCTCAATCTGAATAACTAAATACCAAGATGTCAATAACCTCTCTAAAAAAAATCATTGATCAAATAAACATACTCAATATACCATCAAACCCATTTTCATCAATTGTGTCAAATACCAAACTATTTTCTCATCATCGCTATCAAATTCCTAAGCCACAAACTGTTAAATACCAAATCAAGCTCTTTGCTCATCAACCAAGTCAAACTCTTTACTCATCAAAATGCAAATCATACATTATACTCAAATCAACCATCAACATACTCATCAAACAAAAAAACACCTCTCAACAAGGCGAAAACCCTCTTAGCAACAAGTACAAATCCCTCATTAGCCTACCATTAACTCAGTGCAACCATAACTCAATATGTGTACCAAAAACTATCCTTAAAACATCTCATTTACTCATGAATACTCATATTTAATTAACCAACTCCACTATAAAAAAGTAACTCAACATATTGAATATGAAGACTTTTGTTAATGACAAGTAACAACAAACACCCTGAACTTTGTTCATAATCATTTAGATCTTGCATTCATCTCTGCCATACATATCTCTTCAAATCATATCTTTGCACAATACCAATAGTCGCAAACTTCTCCAACTAGACACATAACAACATCATCATAAACTCAATAATAGGCTCATATATATCAATGACAATCAACAACATATATGTATCTAGCATATGAACCATCAAACCACAAATTTCAAAACTCTTTGTGAGTAAATTCAATCTATGCAAATCAAATCGCTGCATGATATGAATAGAAGCAAACTCAAAGAATACTGATCTTGGCAATTCTCAACCTTATCAGTAGAAACTTTTTCATAAACACCTCAATCCCAATCCTATAAATAACATTTAGACACAATAATTGTGTCACAAGAAACAATAAAGATCATAACCACATTCAAATCTTTGCATGTGGCAACAAAATAAAATATTTTCCTTCCACTAACACATTGTCCTCAAGTTAATCAAATCCCTGCATACACTTATCTCTACATAAAATAAAATTTCTACTTCTATAGTGCGAATATAGAATGAAACTTCCAATACACTTCAGCCAAAGTAATATGATCACATCTATCCAAAACATGATAGAAAGTGCACAAAAATATCTCTTAACTAATACCCTTCAGATCATAGATCAACAAAAACCCTTGATCTTTCATTTGTTAGACATAGTATTAGCAACTTAAAACATCAATTAGTAGATTCATTTTCTCGCCATTGCACCTACATAAAGAAAATCAAACAAGCATATCCATTAGCCCTCCAATACATTTTTAGATCTCTTAGATCCAAGTCTCCCCTTTACACCCTGGTGCACACCTATTCCAGATCAAATCATAAAATAATAACTCATCGAATGCACACTCAATATTATCGATCTCCTTTTTCTTTTATAATATCTTTGTCTTGACAATAACACAGGAAAATCCAATGGTTTTGTTGATGGTAAACTTTTACAGGATCAAAGAGACATTTCTCGACCTTTGCACACCAATATTTTGGGCAAATCCATGGTTTAGCCATGAGTTTTTAATTTTAAACACGTATGGGTAGTAACACACCTCTCCCAGCACTAGGCATTCCCTTATATACTCTTAAACATTGGATGGAAAGGGGTTTGCTTAAGAAACAACATGGAAAAGGAGGGGATTACTTTCCTTGTGTTATGTAGGTTGAGAGGGAAGAGTGTGTTTGGTTGAAATATAAATGTTATGCTTGAAAAAAAAACTAAAGAGTTAATTACATATTTGAAAGATTTATTATTAAGTCAAGTAAGATATATTAGAGTCGATAAATCACGACATCAACATATTGGTGGCCTTGAAGATAGAGTGCATATTATTCGTTGGAATTGTCTTTGATTGCATCTAGTTGGTGAATATTTCCAGTCAAGATAAGCATTTTTTCATGCTATCATTATGGATCTTTCTAGTTATTTACTTTTGCTATGAGATATTGATGGAAATGAATAATAGACAAAACAATTGTAACAGTCCTAGTGAAAATTCCATGTAATAAAAGTTAAAAATAATAACCACGGTTGATGGGACACTTATTCCAAGTTGAATGTTGAGCAAGACATCTTAGGGGGTGTTCATTTGGCTGCTTGTGGCTAAGGAAATTGACAAAGGCAATGGCTAAGGCTTTGGAAAGGAAAAAATGGCATTTCTAACACATTTATTTATGAAAATAATGGAAAATAGGAGAAAAGGGAGGTGAAAGGTCACAAGTTTCATGTGAGGAGGAAATTGAAGGAAAATAATGGAAAATGAAGAAAATAGAGGTCTCATTAATAAAAAGGCATTTGAGGATCAGTTGGTAACCTTTTTGTCAGTTCCGTTTTGGAGCTCTCTCAATAGTTTCTCTCTCTCACACACACACACTCTTAGACACTTAGAGTTTTCTTGGAGCACTTTGGCATTGGAGAAAGAAAGGAAAAGGAGGCAAGAGGAAGCAAAGACCAAGAAAGGAAAGGTAGGATCAAGCAACTAGAGCAAGATTCTTTGCAAGTATCAATTTGCATGTGTATTTTCCTTGCTATATTTAGCATGCATGGTGTTTCATGTGGTTTTTTCCATTATGGCATGGGTTTTTCCAGGTGTAACAGTGATTTCAGCCTCGCCTTGCCATTTCTAGATAGTCGTGGTGTGATGGGGTTCTCATGATTTGGTTGAGCTAGATTACCATATGGATTCAAAGTTGAGTGAGGTAGATCTTCGAATGATAGAGCCCATGTCCCAGTCGTCCCTGAACGGGACTATGGATCACTGTAAAGCCACTAGCCTAGTGACCCCAGAGCCAGACTGTGGGTTGCGACAAAGCCAAGATTATGTTGCCTCGGTGGGCCTAGGAATCCTTGTCGGTGAATGGCAGGATATATGATAAAGCCAAGAGGTGGTTTTCTCTCTATTGGGCCTTGTAATCCCAGGTTTGGGATATGTCGTAAATCCTAGAGAGTGGGTCTCAGCTTAGCGCCTAGTGATCTGGGTTTGGATTGCAATAAAGCCTGAGAGACTAGGAGAGAGGAAAATTCCTCACGGTGTAGGTGGATAAATCCGTTGGAATCCATGCTTGCTTTGCCTAGTGATCAGGTGGAGATCATGGTAAAGCCTGTTACGATATGTTTATTATGTTGGCCTAGTGATCTGGGATGGATTACGGTAAAGCCTAGTTTCTATTGATGAGGGTGAGGTGGTTTAGCCTCGGTATGCCTTGGTTGGTTCTTTTGGTTTGATTCCCACATTCATGCTTGGAATATGGCACGGGGGTGATTAGTTGAAGAGAGACTTGGCTCAGCCAATCCATGGTCGAGTGGAACGTGGTAGTCCCATCTCCGATTGGTTTTTGTATTCATCAATGATAAATTCATTCCCTTGGTTTTCATGTGTAAATGTACTAGTTTATATGTGGATTTTATGGCTGATATATTTATGGTATTTTTATTGTTACTATGTTGGTTATATGTATGTTTTATGACATCAACTATGTATGGTTCTCATCATGTTTTTACTTACAAATGAATGGAAAATGTATCTATGACATAATAGATGATAATGCAACAAATGACATGAAGGAACAATGGTTCTTAGCGATTATCAAATAAGTATCAGATCCATATGCTTAATTCTGTTGTTTACACCTATAGACTACATGTTTGCGATATGTTCGACAAAATGCTTGCCATGGCTAGTAGAGGTCTGGTTAGGGGCTTGTTTAACTAGTCGCTTCTACTTCATTGTTTCCATGTTACTTTATTGCTCTTAAGAAATCATTCCATTTTGGTCGGTGACCTAGGTTCTAAGCCAGAAAAAAGTGGCTTAAATTCTGGGGATGCTGGCATGTAGACCTGTGAGAGCGTCCAGAGGTCCCTAGACACTAGCACGCCCATAGCATGAGAGCGATCAGAGGGAAGGTGATCAGAATTTTGACTGGGACCCAAGGGAAAGCTTCCTGAAATGTTGGCATGGTTATGAGGGGTCCTATAGTTGATGTGGAAGGTATGTATGTTTTGTTTCCTTCAATTCCATTTCCTTAAGGTCACATAGCAGATTGGATCTAATCACAGTAGCCTCTCGTCGCATGTTTACCTCTGTTGGTCGGTTACTTGGGTAGATGTGGGAGGAGGGTGTTACAGAGTGGTATCAGAGCATGGTTCACCTCTCAGACTGGATGGGTTGTGTGTTGGCCATGCATGCATGTCAATTGTGTGTGTGTCTCCTACACTTGCATTCCATGTCCCTATTTCATTACATAATGTTGATCATGGTTGTAGTGATGTTGTCATGAGGAACTTGATGTTGTTATTATGGAGGGTATCGTCATGAGTGTATGACTAGTTACATGTTGTTAAATGTCTCTTACCTGTCGTTATATGTCTCTTGGTTACATTCTTGTATGTTAGGTTGCATTCTTGTATGTTTGGTTACATGTATCAGTATTGTAGGTTTGGTGACAAGTATTGTTCGCTTATGCTTGATTACATGCATCCATGTGTGTGTGTGGTTGCTTATTCATGATGATGTTGCATGTGGCCATTTGTACAATGGCATAATAGTTGTTGTTGTTATGCATGAGGCCATGGTATGTGTAGCCAATATGTTCATGCATTGGTGACTGGACTCTAACTAGAATGATATTTATATGTTGATGCACTTATTTGTATATGTCTATATGTTGTTATGATTATGTTATACATGTATCACGCTAATTGGGATGATCTTGTAGATGAGATAACCTCCCCAAATTATACTAAGGTATGTGGGTTTTTTATGATTTGTTTTATCTGACAAATTATGCCTTGCAGGAAAGAAGGTCAAAATGAATAGCAAGATGGTAGACTACAAGGACTCTCCCTATGAATCAGATGAGCAGTGTGGTGGGCACTCTTCTTATTTGGAAGACACATTGAGAATATTGAAGGAAGAAATAAGGAGTTGTAATGCAGATAATGAGATAATCATACATGCATAAGAGAAACAAGTAGAGGTTAATGTAATACTCCTTCAAAGTTTTTCAAAACTGTAGTGGCAAGGGCCACTTTGGATCATCCATGGACGGGAGGACAAACGTAATGGGGCATATGGTAGTAGGTCTCCCGATAGACACAGGTCAAATAGTGCTGACACAGTGAGAGATGGAAGGATGTTGGACACTCCGGATAGGAGGGGTGATGAGTACATGTACTATTCTAGTTCTGGTTCCGACAGACATCATGATTGTCATCGTTATCATCCATACAAGAGGAATGATAGGGGATACTTGCCAGATGAAATTAAGAAAGTAAGCCACCTACTTTTGATGGATATGTGACGAATCCAGAAGATGCAGAGGCTTGGATACTTTGGATGAAAAAATTCTTTGAGTTGCACGTGTACACATATAGCATGAAGGAAAAAGTAGCAATCTTCAGCTTGAAAGGTAAAGCATACATTTGGTGGGAAGACATGAAGCAGGTCAGAGACATCAGGATGGATGACTTGAGTTGGTGGGAGTCTAAGACACTTTTCAGGAAGAAATACTTTTCGGAAAGGTACTACGATAGTAAGACCAAAGAATTATATGAGCTGAAGATGTGGTCAATGAGATATGAAGAGCACATGGCCAATTTTCTGGAGCTATTGAGGTATGTACCGTATCTTACATATGAGAAGGCTAAAGTTCAGCAATTTTTCAATGGTTTTCCATTAGCATTTAGAGATAAGATTGACTATGATGAGCCTTGGTCACTTGAGGAAGTCATTGGGAAATGAAGCATTGTTATGAACAGTCAAAGTGCAAGAATGAATCTTAGTAGGGATGGAAGGAAAAGACAAAGGTAAAGGTAAATGGCAGCCTAAGAGGAAAAGGCCTCAACATGAAGATTAGAAAGAAAATGTGGCACAACAAAAGAGGTTTAATGCAACAGTAGTACTCGGCCCAATGTTTCAGGGCTCTAACTAAGGAGGATCGACCGTACCCTTAGCCGTACAACCCGACTACCCTATCGTACGGGCGAGTAATCTCTCTGAGTGTTGTTCTCGGTGTGTACTGTAGCCACAAGACGGCCTAAGGTTTATCTATGGCGAGGCTTCAAGGTAGCTATGGGGCTTTCTATATACCCAGAGGGTACGTGGAAGACAGTCCGTGTGCGGTTCTGTCTAATGCGCTACTACTCGAAGGGGTACCCACAGGGGTTACAAGGGAGTCCAACAGACGTGACCAACTCTTGTCTTTCTTGCGTGCATGCCTCCCCAAATCTGCAAATTTATGCGCTCAACGACAGATCCCATGGTTTAAAGACGCCGGAACACGTCTCGAGCCAAAAAAAAAATTGCTACTAATTGGAGATCCCACCGGCCCTGGAAAGAGCTCTGATACCACTTGTTATGCTTCTTGACCTGCAAA
>APFE031621640.1:0-19868 GCA_000404065.3 Pinus taeda
TAGGGTCCAAAAAAAAAATTTTCGGGGCGCTGCCCCGAACCCCGTAGAGGGGGGCTACCCGCCCCCCTCAAACCCCTCAGACAGGGGGGGCTGCCGCCCCCCCGCTACGCAATCGGCGCAGCGAAGGGGGGGCTCCGCCCCCCCTCTAACCGTTCACTATAGGTTAGTGTGGAGAATATCAAGCCAACAAACCAACTAATATAAAGGGACAAAAATAAAAATAGAGGGGTTCTATGAGGCACAATAATAAAAATATGGGGACAATAGGGGCATGGCAATAACAATAAGGGATACAAAAACAATAGTAATGGGGGAATTGCTAATATCATAGGGACCTAACAAGTTAGAAGGATCCCTCAGCTCAAGAGTTAATAATTGGGCTAATGAGATATTGAAGCTTTTGTCTTCAGCAAGGAACATGTGATCCTAAATTTAACATGGTATCAGAGCCAACTTGAAGACAAGCCTAAGCAGGAGTGAACGTAATTATGACAAGTGTCTGCGGCCAAGTAATCATACTAGAGATCGAGTTGCTTGCCCCCCTAAAATACTACATTACATGTGAAGAAACTCTATCAATTATTCAATCGTTGCGGCCTTGTTGACATAAATATTCACTTGTTTTGAAATTTCAATGCAAATCCTGAAGTGGATAGGCCAAAGTGTTAATTATTTCTTTGGGTTTATTTTTTTCTTTAGTTCAATCTGGTTTACTTGATGGCCTATTTCATACTTTTGGACACACACTTCTATGGTCTCTGTGGTATGGCTCGACCCTTTACCCAGGGAAGTCTACTGTGCAAAGACAACTTAATTTCTGGAAGTTGGCTTGTATATAATGTTGCACTAATTTACAGTCTTGTATGCTAATACTACTACCTCTGAAAATTATTTGGCATAAGCATTATTTTGCATACCTAAGTTCTAACATCCGTATTCATTCTCTATTCCAAAGCTCATATGCTTCTGAACGATCTCGGGCACATTAGTTTCGTTCTTGTGATGTCATTTTTCATGATAATGTTTCACTCAAGTGTTTTGATGCTTAACTTTTGATCTAAGTTTCTGAGGCCAACACTACCTGAGGATTTTTTTTGGAATTCACATACTTGACAAAGTGTTGAAAATTTATATGTTGAAAATAGACCTTGAGGATCTAGACACAAGCTTATCTTTGTGGCATCAAATACAAGAAATAGTTTGTTCCAATCTATGTATTGTGTACAAATTTGTGGTGTATTCCTAAATTAATACAACAGGTTGGATCCCTTATATAGAGACCTATAACACAAGTTTGGTTGACCTAAACGTATAAATAAGTGGGTATGAGTAAGCTATTTTAGTGATTATGATTTGATCTAAAGATTTGGTCTCCATATATGTTAGTGAAGAGAATTTGAAGATCATGGCTTATTTGATGTACACATTGACTACATTCAAAATCAAGTTTTGGGACAGATTTCTAGAATTACTGATGTCACAAAGATATTGGTTCTCTTGTTCTTTGAGAGTGTAAGGTCCTTATATGGTAAAGCGATTTGAGACAGAATATGCATAGAATTTATTTGCTTGTAGGAATGAGTGTGCTTAATGCCACAGTGGCAGGGATTAGTGTGCAACTGGGGTTCATGAGATTGAATTGCGAAAATTCCCTTGAAGCTCTGAATTATGAGAAGTCCCTTTCTTACTTCCATTTATACTATGTAGTGATATGTTTTCTTGAGATTGAAAGCCATCAAAATTGATATAAGCATTATTTGAGGCTCTGGTTTGTTACAGTATGTTGGTTTGACAAAAAAACAAAGTTGCCTTAGATATGCATAAACATTTAGAACCAGTGGATGCTAATTATTGCTAAGAAGAGTGTTCAGAGGATGTAAAGAAGTTTCATAATCTTGCAGCATGGTCTAGGGCTTCATCATTTGAACATTTGAAAGTGGCATGATACTTGTTTCAAGAAGCGTAGCGTCAAAAGGTCTCATTGACAACATTGAATACAATAATGACTCGTTGCATTTATTGACCTATTAATGTTGACATATGTCAAAACTAAGGTTGAATAGAGGGTACTTGAAAAATTGGTATAGTGAAGCAGAGCATGCTAATGTTAGGGTTTGTTGTAGCACATTAGTCTAGCAACCTATGATACTATCTATAATTGGAAATCAATCACATTGGTGGTATTAGAGTTATTCTTGTGGAATATTTTCACCTTGGTATGTATTGGATTATCTCTACACTATCTATATTCCAAAGAATGGTAGATGATGTTAGGAACAATGCTAGAAAGGGTCGGGTCTCTAAATTAGGATTACATGAAACCCTGACATAATCATATTTGAAGCAAGCTACTCTAGTAGGTCCTAAAGCAGTTAAAATTTGGTAATTAAGGTCTCAATATGAGAAAACTTGAAAGTCTCATTCCTTTTTAGTTAAGACAGAACCAACCACTTTGTGCAACCCCTATAATCATAAGGAATAGTGACTGGATCCTTGGAAAGCCCAGATTTTGTGTTGCCTGAATAAAAGGGACCTTCATAAAATGGATTGGTAGCAATCATGAAGTAGTTAATTTTTTGGATGATCTCATAAAAGGATTTATGCACCCTTGTTAAAGAAGGATCATGATGATAATTTTTCCAATTAGGAAGATTTCTAATACATTTGCAGTATGAGAAAATCCCCTATTAAAGAAGAGGCACAGATTGATGAAGGCTTAAGATGGAGCTATAGTATCCTTGGATGGATCTGGTATTTTAACTCTGATGATATGTTATATCTCCTAAGCTGCATATGACTATGGCTCATAAACCTAGGAATACTAATAGGAACACTAGTAGATTGTAGATAGCTCGATACATAGAAGAATTCATGACCTCAGGTACAACCATTATCAGATAATAATCCTCTCATTGAGAGGGATTTGATTTTTAGAAAGGTCAAATTCCTATGCTCTACTTCTGTGGCATAGATAATTTATGGATCTTGTTATTTTGGTATATATCTTGCTATAATTTATGACTACCTATTGTCTGTTGTACTGTGCCGGGAATTTGAACTTTAGTATGAAGAAAAGGCATAAGCCCATTTCTTGCAAGAAAGGTTTGAAGTCTTCCTAATTTCTTACCTCAAGAAGATAGGACCATGATAGGATCCTCTCATTGATTATTGATGTTTATATCGAAGGATGAAGATTTTTTTTGAAGTTGTCTTCAAACTTTGAAGAAAATGAATAAGAGACTAATTATTACATATTGAAGAGTTGTCTATTGGACCTTCCCAGTAGTATGACAAAGAGGACTACCAAAATCATGTCTTGATTGAGTGTATTAATAAATTATCTACAAAGTGGATGGATGTAATGATGAGCAGACTACTAGATAGATGCTTTGCACTCTGAAAAGACAAGTTTAGTTTGTGGTCTCCTTGAGTAAGAGGGAGTAAAATCAGTTAAATATTTTATTCATCAAGATATACAAGCAGAGGATTGCTAAGTGTTGCCTGCTATATATACATCTATATGTTGTTGGATGGAGCTATGAGGCTCCCAGTGATCTAACCTTGACTTTGAGAAAGTAGCTTGACCTTATTCCCTATATGAAGTGATCCTTGGTCAATATTGAACAATTAATCTTTGGGAACTTTTTCCCAAGGAAAAAATTGAACTTTGTATTAACTGAAATAGAAATTTACATAGTATATGCATAAGCATTCATTTATCTGTATGATTTGTAGATCATAGAGCTCACACGATGAAAGATATACAGTCTTGTCCAAAAAACATGAAAATAATCACTGATCTGATGCACAGGCCTCCTCATATTGAGGAAAACAACCCCTTTGATCAGTTCATTATAGTAAAAACAGTTTATCCATAGGATCAAAAAGCATTCAAAAATAGTTGTTGTATCTTCCCGAGCCTCCTCAGAGAGGAAAACAACCCAAATAGGAAGAAAAATAAAAACTAATGGGAGCAATCATAGTCTATAGCATGTGAAAAAAGAATACACATCTAAATTTTTGTCTGTTATAAAGACATGGAAACTAATAAAATAGAGAGAACTATGTATATGGTGGGTGATTTGACACATGAATCTCACCCTGGTCCTCGTCCTCTATCCTCCAACTGCCCATATCTTATTATAGACCCACTTTAGAAAGCTTGTTTGCTGCATCATTGCAATCCCTGTAGATGTGGAAAAGAGAAAAATCATTTAGATGTTTTATCTCTTCTAATAATGGTGATAAAATGTAATTATAACTTTTGCTCTCTCCATTGAACCATTTTATAGTGTTCATTGAGTCCCCGAAGATCTGAACCGTGAGAATGTCTAAGTGAATAAGCCAGCAAAGGAGAAATTTGAGAGCTGACAGCTCCACAAAATTGTTTGTTCTAGTCCCCAGCCCCATTGAGGCTTTAAGACATCTGCTTTGATTTATGTGAATTACCAAACCTGCTCTAGCTCTATTGTTTGGGAAACCCCATCAAAATAAGCCCGTGGTATTACTTCCTTAATGTGTTCCACTCTAGATATCCTGGAGGAATTTTCTTTAACAGACTCGGATATACTTGCATAGACTGAAGTACATTGGATTGCAATAGCCTCATAGGGAGTATACTTATCCATAAAAATGTAGTTGTTCCTTGCTATCGAAATGCCCCATGCTATGATAAGAGGCAGATTTCGCATGTTCCCTTCTAGATATAGCTGCCACATTTTTTGCCAGACTTCTGGGAAATAATCCCCTTCCGAGGATATAGTCTTTTGAAGCAGTCTTCCAACCTCCATCCACACGTTTTTAACAAAAGCGCAATCAATAGATAGGTGCCTTATTGCTTCTGATTCATTTTTACATAAACGACATCTCCTAGGGCCTGACTTATATCTGGTCTAAAGATTATCCCATGTTAGTACCTTCCGCTTGAGAAAGCACCAGAAGAAAAGACTAGTTTTTGCAGGACTTTTTAACTTCCATAAGTGTTTGGCCCACCAATCTAGATTTTCCTATCCTTTCATAGACATCAGGAACTTGTATTCATATTTTGGAGAGTAGGATCTGGAATCATCATGAGCCCACATCAACTAATTTGGCCTGTCTCTTAGCCTCACATTTGATCTAGATGCACTTGGATAAAAACATTCCGTTCTTCCCACCATTGTGGCATCAAATCTAGGTCCCTCCCTGATAGCCAAGCTTGTCCCCAAAAAGTGGAGTGACCTTGCTTCTCAATCTGATTGAAGAAGTGAATACCTTTTGAATCAAGTTGCATAATGAGATCTTGGGATAGAGAAAAGTTTTCATTACAGCCTACCCATGGGTCCTTCCCTATCCGAATGTTCTCCCCATTCCCTTCCTGCCAAAACAAACCTTGCTTTATGATCTTGAAAGCATCTATTGTGGCCTTCCAAATAACTGATGCATTCCCTTTTTTCTTGTTTGGACTTCTTATCCAATCTTTTAAGGGAGTAGGGTCGATATATTTCCTCTTAATCACCATCGTCCATAGGTTCTCCATCTTTATAATCCTCCATCTTGATTTCACTACTAGTGAAGGCCTGAAAGCTGTGAGATCTTTAATTCCCTAGCCTCACCATTCCTTGGGCCTTGCCACCTTCTCCCAATCTACCCAAGGGAGAACTGATTCCTCCTTGGACCCTGCCCATAGGAATCTGGTACAAATCCTTCTTATTTTTTCCAGGATGCCTTTTGAAACCCATGTCAAAGCTTCCCAGTGAAGTGGAATTGCCATAATAACAGATTTAATAAGGGTCAATCTTCCAGCTCTTGAAGGCCACTTAAAACTCCAATGTGTTATTCTAGCTTCAATTTTTTCTATTAGCTAGTACCAATCCTACTTTCTATAGGCATTTGGTTTCAGCCAAAAACCCAAGTATTTAAAAGGATCATCAAGCTTACAAACTTCAAAAGCAAATACTTCTGATATGTGATTTATTTCTTATCTATTAAGGCCTTCTAGAATCATTTGGGATTTCCCTTGGTTCAGTTGCATACTAGTAGGCTTCATGAAAAGGTCTAAGATCCTCTTAAACTCCTTTATTTCATTGAAGTTCCCATTACTAAAGAGTAAAATGCCATCTACAAATAAAAGATAGGATATAAATAGGTTTACTGCCACTTCCAGTCCTCTTATAACTCCTTCCCTTTTTTCCTTCAGCACTAATTGGCTCAACCCTTCAGCAACCAAAAGAAAGAGAAGTGGCGAAAGGGGGCATCCCCGTCTCAGTCCTCTTTGCCCTTTGAAAAAAGAAAAAGCAACCCCATTTATCATCACTGCAAAGCTAACACTTGTTAGACATCCCATGATGCAATTTATGAAATCAACTTTAAATCCTAGATGTGTTAGTAGCATTGCGATATATATCCAGCTTATTCTATCATAAGCTTTGGAAAGGTCAATTTTCACGACTGCTCCTCTCCCCTTCTTCTATTTGACACTGTGTATTGTTTCCTGTGCAAACCTGATTTCTTCATGGATCTTTCTACTATCCAGGAACCCAAACTGTTCTTTTGATATGCATCTGGACTAGATAGGTTTTAAATAGATAGCTATCACCTTTGCACTTATTTTGTAAATGCAATTACATAAAGAGATTGGTCGAAAATCTTCAAAGGAGACTGGGTCTTCCTTCTTTGGAATTAGGGCTATGAAAGTTGCATTAAAAGGGGAATAGATAACCCCTTTCCTCCTGGATTCTTCAACCACATCTGTCACTTCCTGTCTAATTTTTTCAAAGAAATGTTGAAATATTTTAATTGTCCACCCGTCTGGACTAGGGCTCTTGTCCCTTGCCATTGATTTAATGGTGCTCTCCACTTCCTTCTTCGTCACTTCTCCCATCAGATCCACAGCTTCTTCCTCATCCACATAATGAGGGAAACTTTGGGTTGTCTCGATAACTTCAGCCAATGAAGCTTCCACTTGTCCTGTGAAGCGCTTTTGGAAATGGCTTATCCCCATTTGTGATAGATTTTCAAAAGAGTTTGCTTCTCTGCCTTCTTCATCCTTCAATTTCTATATTATGTTTATATTCTTCCATCCTCTTGCATAATTTTGAAAGAACTTTGTGTTTTCATCTCATGCCTTGAACCATATGGCTCTAATTTTCAATCTCCATTGTTCTTCTCTTGCTAGAAGGATTTTACTCCTTTTACCTTTCAATAACAATATTCTATCTATTTTTTCTTGAGTTTCGTAGCCATCTATTTCAGGACTTTCCAGGTCTTGTAGGTCCAACCCAATTTTCCTTAACTCTTCATCATGATTATATTTCTTAGCCTTCGACCATTCCACCGTTGCTTTTTTTTAGATGCTTGAGGTTCTCCATGAAAAGGAACGCTTTGTCCTCTGGATTGCTGATCCTCATTGATCTCTAGGTTTCTTTGAAAATCTTGTTAAAGGAGTCCTCCTGCAACCAACCAAGATTGAATTTAAAAGGGGCTATTGGATTTTTAGGAGGTTTGGAAAGCTCAAGTGAAATTGGAAGGTGATCCAAGTTCCCTCCCTCTCCCACATATTGATGGAAAGCTGGAGCCTTTGCTATGATCTCTTCGCAAAGGAGGAAACGATCCAACATTTTTGCTATTATATATTCCCCTATTCTTCGATTCCTTAAGGTGGGCCTTACTTTCAACAAGTTGATATCCACCAGTTTGTTTGAGCTACAGATATTGTACAAAAAGTTCAATAGGAGTTTTCTCTAGCAAAGGGACCCCAAATTTCAGCAGCTCCAATTGAGAAATTAAGATCTTCTCCTACCACAAGATTAGGATTTCTCATAACAAATTTGGAAAGTAATGAATTCCAGAATAGAGCTCTTCCTTGACACAATCCATATATATTTACTATCAACAAAGGGGAACATAGTCCTAAGGAGAGGACTTCCATCCCCATTACATGGTCCATCCCGAAGAATTTTGCATTTTAAACTTCCCTTCCCTGAAAGCCATGGCTAGACCTCCAAAGTGACCTATGGAATCCATGGCTTGAAAATTCCACCTCGATAAAAGGATTGATGGAGGTTTTGTAACTTCTTCTCCCCTAAACAAGGTTTCCTACAGGAGGAGGACATTCAAATTGTACCGATGGATAACCTCTTTGAGAGCTAGTTTTTTAGGTTTATTGGCTAAACCCTGATAGTTCTAGGATAGAATGATCATTTGTTAACCTCAACACCAGGCTTCACTGATCTAAGTGCCCCAAAAATAGACATTTACTTCCCATCAACAATATCTATCTTAACTCAAACCTGAGATTTTGACAAATTAGTTTTCCTACCTCTCACTTTTGGCTCACTATTCTGAGAATGTTCCATTCCCAAACCCCTCACTACCCCCTAGGGTGGTTATTTTATCTCATGTGATCTAATGTTACAAAGGTTTGAACCTAAGAAACAAACTTCTTCACACCCTCCTCTTCTCCCACAGCCAACTCATGGTTGAGATCTAGCTTGGGGATAGAAGTTATTATGCTATCCACATGAGTGTTTTCAGAAGCGGATATAGGAAATATAATATTCTAAGCATTGGAATGACAACTAACAGATTTTAAAGATAAAGTAGGAGAATGAGAAGGAATGTTTGAGTCCAGTCTCATACCCTTTATGTTGTCGGGGCAGGGATCAACATATGCCTCTATAGTAGCCTGCTCTCGCTCCTCTTGTCCTTGTGGATGAGCTGGTAGGATATCAGGTAAGGGATCTTCCTGCGATTCCATGCCCTTAGTCTTATCCTCCTGAGGCCGATTAATTTCCATATGCCTTTACATATGGTCTGTCCCCAAGTCCTTCTTAGTCTGCTGAGTCCTTGTCTCCTCCATCCCAGTCATTCCAGTCTCGGCCTTCCTCTGCTTCCTCTGTCGCCTATACCCCAATGGACATTCTTTTTCCAGGTGTCCATAAACATGACACCTATGGCAGCAGAAGGGCAAATGTTCATAATCAAGACATTGAACATAATTGAACTCTTTGTACTGGAGCTTAATTTCTTCTACTAAACCTTCCGTGGGGTCAATCTTACCAGGATCCAAGCCATCACCTTGTCCTTCATCTAAATGAAAGACATGTCTATGTCCAAG
This sequence comes from Pinus taeda, assembly GCA_000404065.3. NCBI lineage: Eukaryota > Viridiplantae > Streptophyta > Pinopsida > Pinales > Pinaceae > Pinus > Pinus taeda. The sequence continues at coordinate 9,098 of APFE031621640.1, forward strand.
TATGTGCCAAGATTATTGCCAATTGATTTAAAGACTGATTCCACCCACAGGAATGGTGGAAGCCCAAGCATATGAACCCAAACTGGGATTTCATCCACTTTCTCTCTTTCTGCATCAAACAGAGGATTCCATCATTTAAATAGTACTAAGTGGTTGCTGAAAGCCCAGTTCCTCTCCAAAACCTAGTCCGCTGCCTCTTTCTTCTCAAACTTCACCATAAACCATACTTTCGCTATTGACATTACCTGGATTCCCTTAGCGGGTGCCGATTTCCATTGCTTCAAGGCCCAAATCTGAATGAACTGGGCTGAATGTTTCTTCCCCCTTGCCCTTCCCAGTAGAGTAAGCTCTACCACTTCAATGGCTTCATCAATCTGTACATCCATACCCAAGACTAGATATGCAGCAATCTCCTTCTTCTTGCTTATTTTCTGCTTTTTCCTCTTTTCCCCTGTCTACCTCTTGGATGGACCTTCCTCCATATTTTAGGTAGTTTCTTCAACATTTGCTAATCCTTCCTAAGGTTTGCTTGTACTCATCCCTGCGATGATGATAGGGTTCCCTCCTCCCTCCCTTGCTTCTATTGACTCGCTTCGTAACCCTTCCTCTAGGTCCTCTCATACCACTATTTCTCCTTCCTTCGCCCTATGACGAAGACCTCTTCCGAACCCTATGGATTCCTTCCTTAAACCCAGACCCCCTTCAAGCCCCAATTCTTCAATCTAAGATAGATCTCTGGGTTTTTTTGGGCCCCGAAAGTTCATTTCCTTCGCTAGAGCCCACGGCTCATCTACCTCCGCAAGCCCTAGATCTACATTTTGCCCAAAGCCTGGCCTTCTTCCCTCCGAATTTCTTAAGCCACAATTGAAACCTATATCCTCAAGCGCCCCAGAGAGAAATTGACTAAGCAAGAGTGGGATCTCAGTACTTACATGAGGGTTCAATTGAGCATCCACTTTCTTTGTCACTGCCAATAGAGACGCTGCCTCCTGGTAAAGAAAAATTGTTGAATCTTCCTAGCCACTTAGGAAAGCCAGTCCTAAACTCTCCTCCAGCAAGCCTAAGGTTTTATTTTGGTTCTAGGCCACCTCCAAGCCTATTTTCTCCTTCCGAGAGTGTTAAGCTAGATGGATATATTTTTCAATGTTTTGTTCAGAGACCTCCAAATCCCAAATCGACAAAATGTCTCTAGGTTCAAGATCTAAATAGAAGACATCGCTAGGTTTGACCATTTTTTTAATAGTTTTACTCTTGATAATTGCTGAGATCCCCAAGAAGAAAATGGTACATTCCTATTACCTTTCGTCGAGTTGTTAGCAGTCGCGTGTTGCTCGGGGAAGGCGACAGTGCATCTTAGCAAGTTTCTTAACCCCGTAAAATTTCTGGTTGCCATAACCTGAAGGGAAGCATCAGACGATGCCTAACTCCCAGTACTTCCACCTACAGTACCTCCAGCTATCATTGACTACTCTCAGTGCACGCCACCTACATCCCTATTCCTTTCATGGTCCACTTCCCATACACCTCCTTGTCCTATTCACAGTCCCCTCGTCCTCCACCTGCAGAGCCCTAGGCCCATCGGCCCTGAAAACCTCCTAGCTCCAAACACTAGCTCCTTATCGCTCCCCATCTCATCTCCTCAGCTCTTCATTTGATGCATCATTAATTTGGTAGTCAATCTCTAGGAACTTATGGCGCCTTGTGATACTTATTGATCTATAAGTGACCATAGGGTAAGTGGTTCACCTTCCCCTATTGTTGATGACATATGCATAGGGTGAGTAGTTCACCTTCTCCTATGGCATATGAGTAGGATGCGTGGTTCACCTTCTCTTGCGGATACCCGAGTTAGAGATTCTTATAGGATTCTATTAACATGTTGGTGGGACATGGTTCACCCTTTCCCCACATGTAGGATGCTTATTCCCTATGATCTATGGTTGATTGTTTGGTGGGATGTGGTGCATGCTTTCCCCACATGTAGGATCCTTCTTACCATTGTTGATTTTCATGTGTGTAGGACGTGGTTAATCCTTTCCCTAATCTTAGTGTTCTGCATCCCTGTAGGAGGTGGTTCATCCTTTCCCTACGTATGACTATGAAATGTGTTTGTAGGAAGTGGTTTATCCTTTCCCTATGAGTGGTTCTTAGCAGGATGTGATATCTTCTTTCACTGCTGATGTTCTTACATCATCCTACCCATGTAGTCCAGGAAACATGGGAAGTACCTCTCATTTGGCCAATGAGTTGGAAAAAGTGGTTAGGAACCATAGCACTATCGATGGATGCATCGTATACTGCCATACTCCCTATGACTAGGATGCATAATGTTCAACAACTTGATCTGGGATCAAGGACCAACTTTTCTCAGTGGAGAGTGGTAAGGTCTTGTGACTCACTCTCGATCACTTCTTCTTCATTATTAATTCATGGTTCAGTAGAGAAGAGAATAGCAAAACAATGATGACAGAGATGGTACATGATGATAGGATGGTATGATGAAGACAGATGGATTGGCTGGTGGAATTCCCCCTATTTGAGAGGGAGTGTTAAAATTGGAAACTAGGGCCAAATTCCACTTTGGAAACTCATTTGATGGAGATAATCATTCCATTGAATTCCTCTTTTCAATAGGACAAAAATCGACCTAAATCTCATCGAGTTTGGTTAATAAGTGTGGTATTGAATTTCTATTTCTCCCATGTAAAATTATCAAGGCTAGCCTCTCCTATATGTTGGCTCACCTAGTCCAATGGTCACATCTCTTCAATACATTTATTTGTATATAAGGAGGGCCCTTTCAAACCTCAATTGTCTCAATGAAAAGGGATCTAATATATATGTGAGATAACAACAACTTGAAGGAGCTAGGAGGACATGATTGGGTACACTTTTGGTGTGATTTCCTTTCACATGATTGCTAATGAGTTAATAATTGGGCTAATGATATATTGAAGCTTTTGTCTTCAACAAAGAACATGTGATCCTAAATTTAATAGTATGTAACAATTTTGAAATTGCAGGTTGGTATCCAGTATGAGGACATGTTGGAGGGGTTGTCCAACTATAGTCCATCGAAGGAAAGGATCAAGTTGGCCTTGTGAGTCAACAAGATTTGAGAGTTCACCGAGAAAGCCATCAAGAATCCAACTGACCTAAAGGATTTTGAAGCCTCCGGGAAGAACATTACACATGAGATGCGGATGGCACTTCATAATTTGTTCCATATTAAGAACAAGATCAGGGTACTAGTACTAGAGGATAAGTTGAAGTCCGCCAAGATGATACAAGGTGAAGGAGTGACTTCGTATCTGACAAGATTTTCTAAGTCAAATATGAGTTTTTTTCATCAATCTAACTATTTCATATTTTGATGTGGTGAGGATGGATTTGAAATGGTTCACAGAGAAATGGAAGCCCTTCATCAAAGGGATTGTTGCTAGAGAGAGGTTTCTATAGTGGAATAGGTTGTGGAATGACTTCATTGAGGAGGAGTTGCGAGACAAGGATCTTCATCCAAAGAAGAGGGATTCAGATGATGACATGACATTTGTAGCATGAATGAAGGGTAAGTAGAAGAAGAACTTTACTAAAGTCAAGTGTTTCAGCTTTTGTGAGATGGGGTCATTTTTCTTCGAGATGTTGGATGAAGAAGGGAGATGACGAGAAGAAGAAAGGGAAGTAAGTTGTTGGTGTTGCTACTTCTACAAAGATAGAAGTTATCACCGGGAGATTGGAGGAGGAGGACTTTGCTATGATCTCTCGTTTCTCGTAGGGTACTATTGATGAGGATGGATGGTACATGGACAGTGGTGCTTCGAAACATATGACAGGTTCACAAAAGGTTTCCAAGTCTCTAGTTGAATGGGGCTCGAAGTTGCACATGGTGTTTGGTGACAAGAGTCGGAAAGAGATGCAACAATCACGAGTTGTGCCATGTAGGATGGATACAAGATGGGTGATGTGAGTCTAGGATGTATTGTTTGTACCAAGACTCGCATATAGAGGCTTTAGATACATAGGTATTGTTCTCGGAGTTAGAGAGCATGGTCTATAGAGGCTGATGGGAAAACCTATGGATCATGGAAAGAAGAAGTAGTTGGAGCAGGTGTAGGTTCCAGAGAAGCAGGTGCATGTGCAGGCTTCAGAGGTATAGGTATATGTTCCAGAGAAGAAGGTCTAGGTTCTAGAGGCTCAGAGGGAGTCGAGTTCTAGCGAAATATTGCAGATTCAGAGGGGGAATTTTCAGCCCAAGAAAAGAACATGGTCAGTGGGGAGAAAGCGTGCTTCCACATCAACTAAGAAGAAATCATCGAGGGATTGGAAAATTATATAGCAGAAGAAGAAGAAGCAGGATGCTTTGAGTGACATTAACACTTTTGAGAGAGGCTTTAACTCATGCTACAACTATTGTTGTAGTGGTGAGCACCAAGAGTTGGCTGAGTGTTGCGAGTAGTGACGATGATGATGAGTTACTTCCTAGTCTTAGAAGTACCTCCCTTGCTAAGAGGGAGTGTTGATTTTTGAGTATCTTTGAAGGTACTCTAAGCCCTAGGGTTCATGGTTTGGACGGGGGAGCACCATGAGAGTCACTTATGGTAGTGGTAGGGTCAACAATAATACAAATGCATCATTTTCACAATAGTTGGTGGACATGATGTTATACATCAGTAGGTTAGAAGGAGATGTTACGGAATAGGGTGATGCTCCAGTAGGGCACATTGCTGGAGCACATTCCTCACTAAGATGGAGTGTTGATTTATTGTAGCATCAGATGTGCTCTAAGTCTCAAGATTTGTAGGGAGGGGCTTAGAGACATGAATTATCCAATACCCAGAAATTCGTTTGGGAAATTCCACCCGGAGACTATATTATTAAAAGAATTAATTATTTTTAATGGGTCCCTAAGTCTAAACTTAGGAAATTAAAATAATTAATGGGTATTAATCTAAACTATGGGTGAAACTTCTAGAAGAAGGGAGAGAGCAAGTCAATATGTTCCTAACCATTGATTAGAATATAATCTGGGTCATTGATTGATCAATGAGAGGATTATAATAAGAGGCTTGATGGGCACTTGGAGAACACATTGAGTCGAGTTTAGAAGATAGAATTTATGAAGGAGAGTGAGTGTTGGAGAGAAAATAAAAGTGAGATTTTTGCAGTGAGGGGCAGGGATATTATCTAAAGAGAAATCTTTCCTAGTTAGAGAATATTTAGCAGAGAAGGCAGAGAGAGATATAACAAAGGAAGTGTAGAGCTAGACAGGTTGAGACAAGGCCAAGCAAGACCACATAGAGGCAACACAGAAGCCTATAGGAATAAATAAATTTTCTGGAGAGTTCGATTTCAAAATATGGAAGCCAAGGTGTCAGTCTAGGAGAGGATAAGTTTGAATCTTAGAGGAAAATCAATCATCAAGGAAGAGTGATGTAGTCCCTAGATAGTTTGATGCTTGGCTAAAGCAGAGGCGAGTGTGGCATGTTCATTCATGGGATAAATCAGCCGGGATTTCCAGTATAGTTTGAGGTAATCTCAAAATTCTCTTTTTTAGTGATATTCTTTGTAACTAGATCGTCGAGAAGGCATCCAGAGATTGTATTAAAAATTTAATACTGCTTAATAATAAAAACATTCAAAGCTGATGCACCGGTTTTCCTGCATTGGGTGTTTCCGGGGAAATTTGTCCAAAAATAAGGATGTCACTGTGTTTTATTTTTTTTCCTTCTCAATTTCTCACTTCCACATATAATTTGATTAAGAGAAAGTTGCAGTGTATTAGTTTCGATATTTGTTGTAGGAAGCAATGAATAATTTCCTTAGTAATTAAAAAATAAGAGAAGCTTAATCAGTTGTTAGAGTAGGGATTTCAAGTGTAGGAATTTTCACATTGCACCCATAATTTTTTAGGCCAAAACCATGGGCATATTTTAACATGTGGTGGATGAGGATAATAGTACTCATCAAGACAAGTTTGACACATCAAAAATCATCTGATTATGAGTTGTAGAAATGGAGTTATGAATTTTTTTAAGTTATGTGTGGGCATGGTGGCACAAGGTCAAGGTCGACTTGATGTTAATAAGCCTTATGATAGCTTGTCAAGCCCTATGATGACGTTGTTTTGGAACCCTTATATTGGATATAAATATTAGGTGATTAGAGTGTCATTTTTCTCATCCAAAGTGAGCAACGCAACACAAGAAGAGATCACTGGAGAAAGGAGAACCATTATGTATTGGCCAAAACAAAAGGAGGGAAACCAGTGAGGATTTGATGGCTTGTTAGGGTTTTTCTGGTGACCAAATTGTAGTCCAGGAGGGTCAAGGAGTAGATGTTAAGGCTAGGAGTTATTTGGGGCTTGTTTATGGGTGGATTTTCCTCAAACAAGGTTATCGCAGGCATGTGGATCCATTCTAAAGCATGACGAAGTGATTAGAAGGAGGGTCAAGGTCTGTATGAGGGCTAGAACAAACCATAATTGTAGCATACTAGCAAAAACTCTCAAGAAAGGACTACCACAAGTGTAGAGAGCAAGTCTAGGTAGCAAATAAGGGCTCGAAGTGACTGTGGTCTTGCCCTTGCTGAAGAAATGTGTAACTAGGTTCAGTTTTCATAATGCCTTATAATGATGATTTCATGAAAAGAATAAACAAATGTGTTTGTATTCTTTGCATCATGGGTTTCATGAGCAAGAAGTGTTTTTCATAGGTCAAAGACTTCTTCTTGATGCCTTTAGGTTTTGTTGTCTTGTTATGAGTATAATTAACAAGTCATGAAGTCTTGTTACACATGTCAAAGTTACACTCTAGGACATTGTCACTACCTCTCTTGCAGTTGACTAAAATAAGGAAAATATTCTCCCTAAGTTAATTTCATTCTATCTCTAGGATCTCATTTTGGCCTAAATGACAGGCATAAGTCACTATATATATATAGAGTAACCTCACCTCATAATCATCAATAAATTCAGACATCTCCGATCTGAAACAATACGAATCTTAGAGCAAATAAGATAAGGGTATTACAATGAAGAAGGAAGGTGACTACTTGTGTGGAAATGTCTTAAGGGTTCTCAAGATATGTTTGTCATCTAAGGGAAGGATCAAAGTCTGTTCTAAGACAGTGGCAACTACAGTTAAGGGTTACATCAAGCTTTGAATGGTGATAGAAGAAGACCGAAGACGAAGAGGCTATCTTGGTTCGAAAGAAGAGATCAGCGAAAGCCAAGGACTATGTCTAGGGTTGAAAAAGAATAAAAAAGAGAGTGAGACTCTCCTAGTGATAGTGTAATAATAGAGGAGGAAGACTCTGAAGGTCGAAGAGTGCAAGAGATAGTAACAAGTGTCTTGAAGAAGAATTGAGTAAAGGATTTTTTCAAGGGTCTAAGTATTCATCAATAAAAGAATCTATAAGAAGATAATAAAGGGTTTTCCTCTCAAGATGAGAGGTTTTGACCCTAGTAGAAAACCAACATTGTGTGTTCTTGTCACTTTGTTTTGGTAGCTATTAAATTGATGAAGTAAGAAATGCACACAGTAATGATATCAAGAAAATATTGTGCTAATGATCTAAAGATAAAATACCTCACAAATAGTTATCATTCTAATAAGAATCACATAAACTAGATTTGCCCTAGATTCTTCCATAGCCGTAACTAGGCCAAAATTGACAATAGAGAAACAGACCCTTAAACAGTAACCAAAGGTATATACTTTGGTACATTCTTATAGGTGTTGGATCCTTGTTATTCGATCGGTTTTGGATCAATTTGACTAGCAGCCTGTGGGAGCCATTTGGAGGACTTCTCTTGATGGTTGAAAGTCCCTCCTCGGAGCAGATCTTGTAGTGATTGGATTGGTTGCGATTGGATTAATAGAGAGAAGTTTGTTGGCTACTCAAAGTAGTCTGTGACTAGCAATCATAAAAAGAGTTTGACAACTAAAGTTTGGGCAGCCTATGTGTATCTCTTTGACGGACAAAACATGCTACTAGAAAGCAGATTGGAGATCAAGGATTCACCAACCTAGAAGAGCAGATTCACTCAGCCCATGTTCATTGAAGTAGAAGCGACGTGTAGCATTGATAGGTGTCAGCCCTCCTCGAGATTATAAGATTCTATCCTAGACCCAATATCATGGAAATTCAACAATATTCCTAGTTAAATAAGAGTAGCCTATGCACATGGATAGAGGAAAGTAGATGAAGGCTCTTGAAGGTTTTTCAACGTTAGGGCAAGCAAATAAAACTAGATTGGTTTCTAGTGAAACACAGTTGTATAATAAAAAATCCACTCATTTTCTATCTATAAAATTCTCAATCAAGGAGAGGGTTTTCCAAGTTGAGTTGTCTAGAAAATTTGTGTTTTGTGATTGTGTGATTGTTATTTAATTATGTTCTATTATGCTAAAATTAGAAATTATGTGTCTGGGTGTTATAATTTAGTTTTAGAATTGTTCACTATAGCAATGTAGAATTTTCAAAGATTTTTTACATGGTATTAGAGCAAGGAAAATAGTAAAGACTAGAATAAGTAGATCCATATATCACAAGAAGCAATGCAATCATAGGAAAACTTATGAAGCAACACAATCATAGGAGAATTCTTTAAGCAATAGTAGCCTCTTGATCAATCCACATCACCATTGAATTTCCAAAAAAAGATTTAAGATCATAATTGCATAGGAGTGCCCGGTATTACTAATCACGAAAAAAATATGATTGAATTTATAAACTCTTGTTAACTAACCCTACCTTCTTCTCCATAATTTGGTATACAAGTTTAAATCCTTCGAAATTTTAATAATAAAAATCATAGAAATGAGATTAGAAAAATACCTTTCAAACATATCCATACAACTTGGAGTTCTCGAGGTTCTAATTTTATCTTCAAATGTGGAAGACACGTTTTCTAGTCTAAATTGCAATGAAAACCTCCAAATCCAAATCAACAGAAGAATAACTCAATTAAATCTCGAAAAAGAGCAAACCTAGATCTGATATAATAAATAAACATTAAAAATCTAGTCGAATTGATAGGGAAACAAATAATTGAATATTATAGAAGGCTATGGAATCTACTACGAAATCATAAATATTATGAGTAGGGAAAGAGTGAACTCAACCCCAAACCTGGCAAAGAAGAATAGCAGTGTCCCAAACCTGGCAAAGGAGAATAGTGGTGTCCCAAACCTGGCAAATGAGAATAGCGGCAAGGAAATAAATTTCAATAGGTCCATTTAGATTTTAGAGTAGCAACCAAACTAGATTTTAATTGGTAGTAAAATCTTATAAAGCAATTTCTATGGTCCCTTAGTTTTTCGTTAAGTTTTATTTTTATTTAAGCAAAAGGAGGTCATCTCACATAGAATTTATATCTAATGATGTTGAAGATAAGTGAAAATTTTAGTCTAATTAAGGCATGAATAAAAACTATATGAGCCTTCTGTAATATAAGTAAGTATGTTAATATATAAGGAGGGAAAATGGACCTGAGCTTTACACATAAGGGAACTATCTATCAATCTTTAAGGAGGTGAAAAATATGTTTAAATTTGTAAATAATGTTATCGATAAACTTAAATAACTATATATAGCTCGTTATTTTTTAGGAAGTTCACATAGAGCTTAAAAATACCCTATTAGAAGCTATTTATAGCTTAGAAGGCCTTCACGTGTGTTGTTAAGAGATCCATAGGATAAAGTTTGACTAAAGGAAATAAGGGGTACAATAATATCAATGTATAACATCTACTCAAATCACCAAGGATATACCCAAACCATCAAGATGACACACTTCTATGAGAAAAATTATGAAACACCATGGAACAAATCATATTAAAACTTACAGCCAAAGCATCAAGAGTTAGAACAAAGTTTTTAAGTGAACACAATAAGAATAATACACATTAGACATAATATCATATACAGATGGATCATACACATCCAGCTAAATGTGGTAGATAAAAGAACCTCTTCCTACACCTGGTGTCCTAGATGGTTAAGAAAAGATGTGATCAAACTAATGATACATACATGAATTTCATATAGATTCATAGGGGTTGAGATGACAATCTGTTAATTTTAGTTAACAATGGTATGTTCTATGCTTAGCACAATTACTTCAATGTTCCTTAAGCAGCCCAATAACAATTTCAATTTAGATTTCCAATAGAAATCACATTAGAAATTAATCACATTAATAGTGAAAATATATAGAACATAAAACAATATGCAGAAGACAAGCCAAGACAAGAGGACACTAGATTTGGTTGATACTAGGGAAAAAGTACAATGTTGGGAAAACCCTTTGATTAATTTTTATTATAATTATATCAAAAGTTCAATAGAGAGAGAGTACAAAATTCAAATTGACTTTCCCAATTCAAAGTTAAAACAATCCTCTCAATTTATGCAGTCGAAATTCAGCCCTAATGGTGAGCTCCAGTATTGTAGCAATAATGCTACAACTCTTGGGCTTCTTGTCTCTCATTTTATCAACCCGGTAGTTCGTACAAACTTGGAAGCGACGGTGCTGTATGCACAAGTACTAGCTCTTGTAGCAGCTATCACTTGGTCAGCTGACACAAGTCCGCTAGGGCTCAAGCCAACTTCTATGGGCTCACATAAGAATCTTTATCAATGATGGATGAAAGCTAGCTCAAAGAAGACTAATCTACTTGACAAAAATGAACTGAAAGCAAATCAAAGCATGTAAACCTAGGAAACCCTAATTTAACTAGTCTAGCCTCTATAATGCAAATGACGTGAA
>APFE031621640.1:25718-39833 GCA_000404065.3 Pinus taeda
TGGAATTAATATTCATCGTTTGATTCGAAGTGTTCGATTCATTATCCCTCCCACGGATCTGGCATCTGGCCGTGGCATCGCATCTGGCATCTGGCAAGCATGCACTGCACTCCGAGTCCTGCTCATGCTTTCATTTTCTCCTCCTCATGCTTTTGTATCGTTTGATATCCTCCTTCATGCTTTCATTTTCTAGCGTAAGGAGCCTCAAGGCACTCGAGATATTGACTACCCGCTGTTCGCCGGTTCGATTCCCAAATGAAATGCAGACCCTCCGCCGCTGCATTTCCGAGGATTTCAGCGACAAATTATCATGCAGGCGCCCTGTCAAAGGTACAACTTTTTTAGAGCTCGTTTCAGATCCATTTTTGGGGTTCTGTTCTTTTGTTGTTGGGCTGAAATTGGGTTTACTCAGTGTTAGGTTATTCAGTGGTGTGGGCATATTCTCGCTTTTGTTAATTGAGTGATGCGAATCCTATCTAATTTATGTAGAAATTATAATTTTCTTTTTCCTGGTGGTTCAAGGCGTCTGGCAAATTTCATTATTATTTAAATTCAGGGTTTTGTTGTAACTGGGGTTCAATTTTGGCTGTAATTGATCTGGTGTTTATGTAAAATTGCAAGAGAGTAGGGTACAAGTCTAATCACTGCACCTGGAGGTGATAACAATTTCTTCTGTCTCCATTTCAGGTACATTCATTCTTGTTGTTAGTACCTTGTCTGAGTATTCTATGCACAATTGCGTTGAGTAGAGATTATTTAGTTATTGGACATGAATTCCTACACTTAATTACGCGGTAAGGCGTCTTTCTTTGAAACCAACACCCCTGGTTGCTACGGTGTGCAATTGTCCACCCTCGATTCTCGATGTTAGACGATAGACCTATGTTCTACCGTCAGATTAATATATTCAGACCGTTACTAACTCCAAAAGCTACTACAGGGCAAAGATTGGTCAGATTAATATATTCAGACCGTTACTAACTCCGAAAGCTACTACGCGGCAAAGATTGATACCCTTTTGGTGGCTATCATCACCCGGGCAGCGTTCTTGGCGCACAGATACGCCCCACTCACATTCACTGAAATGACCAAATCCTCAATAGTGACGTCTGCCATGGAAGAGAATAGCCCGCCCGGGATTCCCTGGTTGCTGAACACTATGTCGAGATGCCCGTGCTTCTCCTGCGCGAAGTCCAGCAGGGCGGATACGTGCTGCTCATTTGAGACATTGCAGTGGAAAAAACTGGCGTTGGGAGCGATGTCTGCAATCACTACTTTCGCTCCATTATCCACTAACAACTTGGCACTCGCCTCTCCGATTCCGCTGGCGCCTCCTGCGATCACAGCAACCCTTCCCTGCAACCTGCAAACTACCAGCGCACTGATTAGAATGAATGTTACGAGTTGTAAAAATAGATGCCGTGGAATGGGATTGGCATTAAATTGGTTGGAATGTGTGTTTTTATCATAAATTGTTATTATTTTAATTAAGTGTCTTTTACGTGAAAGAATGTTATGAGTCTTAAATAAAACGTTTTATAAATATCAATTTTATATTTAACCAAATATATTTAATTTTTTGCTTTAATTTATATATTTTGTTTTCAAAATTTTCCCATACAGATACAATAGCCAGCTAACATATATACGTACTAGCTAGATTATATATCTAGCCTAGCTATATTGGAAAAAAATAACATTTTTTTTGTTGAGGGTATTTATGTCACCCTTTTAACACCTTGTATCCTTTGATATCCTCCTTCATGCTTTCATTTCCCAAGGTTACTTATGGTGACAAAAAGTTATCTTTATTTAAGAAAAAGTTACCTTTGTTATGTTTGAAGGTATTTATCTATCTCCAAAGCTCTTTCTTCCTTTAACAACATTTATCCTTCTGTATACTCCATGAGCTTGAATGGGATTGACATTAAATTGGTTGGGGTGTGTATTTTTTTGTGTGTTTTATAATAGTTTTTCAGATTATCGATATAGCTCGGGTGAAAAATCGAAAGAAAGAAATGTACCGAAGAATCTAACAAAAAGTTACCTTTGTTATTTTTGAATGTGTTTATCTATCTCCAAAGCTATTTCCCCCTTGAACAACTTGTATCCTTCCATATACTCCTTTATGCTTGCTTGAATGGGATTGCCTTGAACAACTTGTATCCTTCCATATACTCCTTTATGCTTTCTTGAATGGGATTGCCATTAAATTGGTTGGGGTGTGTCTTTTTATGTGTTTTTATAATAGTTTTTCATATTATTGATACAGCTTGCAAGCAGGAACAAGCGCCTTGATCTTTCTGTGCCGCGTGCAAAACCCAGAGAAAGAAATGCACTGCGCTACAAAACCCAGAGAAAGAAATGCACTGAGAAAGGCGTAAGGCGTTCTTGATCAATGTCATCTAAATTTTTAAAAATTTCATTCTTCAAAAATATCCAGAAAAAGTCATTCTTTTCTGACAAAAAAGCCAATGTTTTCCTGACAAAACCTTCTGCACTCTTCCTCTTCCTACTTAGGATTGAACTGACCAATTACTGAATTAATCTGAAGCCACTAATTATATATATATGATAGTATTGATCCTTCATATTTAAGTCATAAGGCATTTCTCTCTGAAACCAGTTCCCCTCAGTGCACACTTGTCATCATTTTTTGTTGTTACTAATTTTTATCTTCAATGATTCTTTATATCTCACAATGCTTCTCGAATTTATGCCTTACGGCGTTTCCTTTGCAACATCTGATGCAAATGCTAGTATATGTTGTAGTGCAAACTGATTGCATCTTATTATTTTTGAAGGACAACAGTAGCATGATGTTTTTCTGCTTGCATCATAGATATGATAAAAATTAACGTGGCATGATGATCTCTGATTTGATTTCTGGTTTTGTTCATATGCATTATGATGAATGATGGAACCAAGACGTGTGGGAAGTTTTGTGAGTTGATAATCATTTTTTTCATTTATATATCCTATCCTTAATCATATTTTAAAATTTTCTCGTTATCCAACTTGGTAACTGTTATGGTACCTCACAATACGTACTGGTTCCAGTTTATTAAAAATGCCATTATCATACTCAGCAGAAGAAATTAAGTTTGAACTGGCTATGGCACCTCACAATATGTACTGCTTTCAGCTCAGGAAAACGCCTTTATCATACTCAGCAGTATAGAAATCAAGTTTGGATGTCCAGATTTATGTAGATAGGCTAGCCATAGATTAAAGGGGTAATTTAGAGGCTGGATGGAAGACTTAGAATAGGATAGATTTATTGACCGACTACATGGTTATGACCCGTTGTCTGGAGCTGACCATGGATTTTGTATTGGTGGTTTTTTTTTAATACCCTTTTGCTTATTTATAGGTGTGTGCAATGAAAATGAGGATGTGTAAGAGTTTTGGGTTTTGCAGGTATTGCTTGAGAGACTGAGGGGCCAAGTGTAGTGTCTATACTGCCTGAGGTAATTTCAGCTTACAGGAAAGTTTCTGCTCTATTTACTGGTTCACCGGACTATATAATAATTTATGGTTTTTTAGCGTTTGTTATGGTTGTTCAACTCTGGTTTTATTCATATGCATCATCACGAATGATGGAGTCAAGTCGTGTGCCAAGTTTTATCGATTAAAGAGGGGTATTTAGAGGCTGGATTGAAACCTTGGAATATGATAGCTTTCTTAGAAACAATGGCCATCAAACTTTGACCTATCTACCGCCTATCTATACCCCCAATCACTTCTCGTTGGCAAATATTTTATACATGGGTATAATCTCTTGCCCAGGGTGGATCATGGATTTTGGATTGGCGATTTTTTTTTTTTAAAGATATGCAATGAGAATGAGGCTGTTGTTGAGTTTTTCAAGTGATAACATAAATGTATAATGTTCCATTTTGGGACTTTTATTACATTGATGGAGACTTCTGCTGGTAGTCTTGAGAATTGGAACCAATTTCATGATACATCTTCATAGAGCCTCTTCTCTTCATTATATTTGATTACTTGATGGACATTTTTGGTTGAGGGAGTCCCTCTTCTCCTTGGTTGGACGATGATTGTGCTTGTTGCTTGGTGGTTTTCTCATGTGTGCTTGTGTTGTTGATCGCCCCTTGGTTTCAATTTTGATAGATGTGGAACATTCTATCTCATTATGTTGGTTTGTTATATATGGTTATCTTGGATATTTATAGTGGTTCTAGTCCCCCATGGGGTTAGAAAATGGTGTTAGGAGGTAGATGTTTTATGATGTTTCTTGGTGACTTGGTGTGTTGGTGTCATGTTGTGGCTTCAAAATTCTGCTGCCGAAACATAGGGGATAACTACTTTGTCCAGACTTTAAGACAACTCCTTTTCCATTTAAAGTGGTGGCTCCGATTGGGGATAATGAGATCAGTTTCCTAGTGTGGGTTTTAAGATGAGAGTGGGTGGTTTATGAGTGTTTTGCAATAGAATAATGATAATCTAAAGTACCTATTCTACCAAGCAATTTCTCTAACTAACTTATTCTAATATAAACCCGGGTGTTATTGTGTGATATGCAATCTACAAGGATATCTATTTAACATGTGATAATAAAGATTGAACACAACTAAACAGAGATGATAACATAAAAGATAATTCCTTTGAGTAAATAGTTAGTCAAAGGAATTTATAAAATATATCGCATATATGATGAGTTATATATGAAAATCACAATCTCAGCTAGGCATCATACAAAAGGGCAATTAACGCTTAACAGAGATAATATCTCACATATAATCACGAAAGTAAAGTTTTGCAACTAATTAAATGTAAACATAATCAATCATACACGATAATAGTACCATATGTGTGAAGTCCTACTCATTTGACAAATGACAAACCAACTTCTTTCTTCAAATCAAATTGTCTCCCAAGAATACAAAAGTGCATCTACAAAGGAAAATAGTTTGATATCTAAAAGAAACGATCATGTTCCATCATTTTGCCAAAGCATTCACAGACTTACAATAGTGCATTCTTTGCAAATGTTTTTGATAAAATTTTGGACTTTTCTCTAAATGCATGAGAAGGGCATAAATATTACTCTAACTAAATGTGCAAAAATAGATTATACAAAATTTGAAGAGGTTTCAGATAGCCTTCCTCCTAATTAGGTAACTAACTCCAAAAAAAAAACAGAGGCTAAATAAACAAAACTAAGAGGATGACTTGTTGTCTGCCAGCTTGTCCTTTAATTTGCAAATATCGGTCATCAGTTGAATTTGAGGAGGTGGCCCGAAATGAGTCCTGAGTTGTCCGGTGAAGATTGCATCGGTGAGCGGTGGCAACATCCTTTGAGTCATGTGAAGGGAATAGTTGAGAGTCATAATTTGGCTATGTGGCTTAACCAGATACTGCCAATACGACTCCCAGTTGGTCGTGGTCAGTTTTGTAATTGCCTCTCTCTGACTCCTCGCCTTTTCTTGCCAGTCTTTATACAGAGCAGTTAAATCAGACATTTCTTTCGTATTGCCTTCCTTGATGAGATTGGTGGTGAACAGGGTGTGATTCACTGCTTTGATGATATTCTTTGATACTCTAGCTGCCCTTGTGACTGTTAGCTCAGCCTGTTTGATTCTGGCATCCTAATCTGTGAAGGGAATGCCTTTATGAGTTTCTTCAATCTCGGGTAGATTGGCCTTCTTTGCATCTTCTGTTTCCCGCCACTCAATAAACTCAGAGATTCTGGTGTTTAAATCATTAAACTCCGTTCTCTGGTCGATTGCCTTGTTTGTCAGCTGGTCGCTAGTAGTCAGATAGGGAGTAATATGTGACATCTTTTCGCAGAAATACTCTTGCTGTCTCACCAGAAGGGAATTTATTCCAAGGCCTCTTTGATGAACTCCTCAGTAGTGGGAACGCCCTTGTATATTTCCATGGATGTTACATTTCCTGGAGTTGCATGTTTTTGGTCGACATATCGGCCTCATGGGTTATTTTCATGACCTCCATGTCTTGATGCAATTGCTTTATTTGCTCCGCCACCTGCCTGTTTGCACTTGCTTTTTCTGCCTCGAGCTCTTGTTCGAGCTACGCAATTCTCTCCTCTTTCTCCCTTAGCAGAGTAGAGACCTCAGTAGCCTTGTCCATAGTGGCCGATGCGTATGCTCCCGTGAACTGTGATAGTCTAGTCAAATTCTCGGTAGGATTGAAAGGAATGTCCTTCCAGATAATGTCCATGGGCTTGTTTCTAGGTGGGAATTCAGGTGCATCTACCCTTCTCCTTTTTCTCTGCCTTTTAACTACAACCTTGTGGAGAGGGCTATAGAACACTTCAAGTGGAGCTATTTCAGTCACTTTGAGAACAATCTCTGATGTGGGAAGAGCAAGGATAATTTCAGTATGTTGGGATGTTATTACTTGTTCCTCCATAGGTGTAGATTTTCTGTCGACAGACTTGGGTTCTGTATCTTTATGAACATGCAGAGGAGTTTTGAATTCCTCTGTTTCTTGGGCATTTGAGGCTTTGGAAGTGCCTTGCAATTTCTTATTAAACTAATCCCACTCTTGCTCCAAACTACCGTCTTTGGTTTCTGAACCGATTTCTGTAGTCGGGGTGCTCATCACTTTCTTCTCAGCTAACTTCCTGATGGAATCAGTTGTGTTGTCGGCATCTTGGGGCTTCCCTGTGTTTGGTGTCTTCTCAATGTTTACCTAAGAATTTATTTGAGAGAGAGGGCCTCCACTTTCAACAATGACGCTTGGAGTAGACTTATCCTCTGGTTTTAATAGATGCATTGGGATCACTTGGAGCCTCTCGTCTTTGAATTCCTGAAATCTTTGAAAATCTTCAAGTTTCAGATTCGCTTTTGCCCATTCGAATGCTTGTTCGAAGGATACGGCTGACTATAATAAATCATCAAAATAATTATCATGATGATTGTATGGCTTGAGATTTACTCCAGTAGTGACATTATATGCCACTTTGTTTGGATCAAATTGTCTCTTAGGCAATGTATGAAGCTTGAGGGCCTCCATATGCGCTGATTCCTTAGTGGCATGAACAAAATTAGCTAAAGCAAAAGAACTGCATTTGATAAGGAAAATGGGCCATACTGACTTCTTGTCGTCTTTGAGAACTTTAGTTAGGCCCTTTCCCACAGTCTGGTAGGAAATCTCTCTTGCTAATGACTTATTAGAAACATATAAAGGAAGGACATGTGGATTAGATGTACTACCAAAAACCCTAATATAGGTGAACCACTTTTCATTAAAATACTTGCCGACAGTAAGCAGGTCTGCTGCAGCTTCTTGCGAAAACCTAGGGACTTTCTTATTGAAAATCATTTGATGTAGGAGCAACACAACAACATGGAATATCTTATAGAAGTGAGGTATGTAATGTGACTCCCATATTTGTTTATCACTGAGATGGATTGGGTAAGGATCTTGTAATGTCCATTTCCAACCATGGGTTGGAAATGTTGTGCAAAAACATATAGCATCTATAATGTAGGCACTAAAATAGAAGGGAGGGAGGTTATCTAAAAATGAGGCTTTTTTCTGTCAATATTCAGTAATGGTGGTGGCTAGGTTGTCAGGTAGGATGGAATGCCAATTCATGATATGGGAATGAACAAAGGCATTAATCAGAGGAATCCATTCTATTTAAAACTTAGTATTATTGGGTAGCCCATACAATCTACATAACATGGCTGCTGCATAGTTGTAGGGGCTTGCCAAAGAGGCTATATCATGCATACCCGATTTGTCATACTTGAATTTGTTGTCCAACACCCTCCGACCCTGAATTAGCTTGAAGGGGTCTAGGTTCTTCTTTTCGAAGTTAGCCACAAATGTGTTGTCGTAGATATCCTGGGGATCAGGTATGTGGTACATCTTCTTCAGATCCTTTGCTTTGAACAACCCTATGAGCTCCATCTTTGAATTCTTGAACTGCCTATCTTCAATGATAAGGTATTCAATCACCTACCTAATCAAATCTGTATAGGGGAGGATTTTAGTCCTTGATCCTATCCTATGAAGGAATGAACATGAAGCATCTCTACATTGAAGTTCTGAAGGCCTTTCTGAGCCAGCTGTTGCTCTCGTAACAATGACTTTAGGATGCTCGTCCTGCAGCCTATTGTAAATTACTTCCCAAGTTGTTGCGCCTCGGGCAACATCACAAACTGTATCAACAAAGATAGGAGCCATTTCTATAAACTCAGCTTCAACAATGGTTTGTTTGCTCTGTTTCTGCATCACCTTTCTTAGGGACATTTCTTTTGTCGCTTTCCTGAGATAGTCAAGATATATCATTGCATACGATATCTAGTAATTAAGATTGAAAGCTTCTGTGAAATGACTTTGGATAATCAGAAAGGTTTTAATGAGATACTCGATTATAACTACCCATAACCAGGAAAATGATTATCCTTTCTTGGGCCACTTTTTTTTGGCATTTAAAACGTACTAATTATTCCACACGTTTTAATGGACTTAATTGTGCGTCGCGATCTGAAAAGGGATACAGTATAGCGTTACCGGATGTATTAAGTGAAATGCGATTGCAGAAATCACAATATCACATTTTGCATATCGTTTGTGGTTGTTCTAATGGCATGGTCAAGTTTCTAGCGAACTATGTGCAGTGCAAAATGCGATTGTGAAATGACAAGGTGATGTTATCGCAGTGGGAGACCTAATCACATATCGCAATTTTGTAAAGGTTTTTTAACATAGTCATGTGGAAAAGTGCGATTTGCGATTTTCGATATGGATTTCATCCTTAGTTGGTTTTGCTAGAAATTTTTTTAGAGTTAGGGTTTTATTATCCTAAGCCTAAAAATTTAAAAGGGTCGCCATTTACAACTCTAAGCCTAGCTATTGATTGTTATAAATGAGGGGGTTGTTTCATAGTACAACATGTCAGTAGGAGGGTTTTCCACACAATTTTGAAATGTGGGATGGGGAACACACTTGATGGTTGGATGGGTTAGCATTTTTATTATGGCCCTTTTGCTGATGACATTACAATGGTGGGATGATTGATGTTTCCTTTGTGGGATTTCTTGTTTGGAAAACAAGTTGTTCCATATAGGATTAACATATTCAATAACTGCTTACATAAATAGATAAAAAATCATAACACTAGTGTTTTAACGTAGTTGAAACCCTCTAAGAGGGAAATAATCAACGCCCCTAGCCCACATGGTCACTTGATGCAATTTTACTACTGCAAAAGGTTTTTTTTTTACATAAGGGAGTTTTCACAATTGATCATCAACCATGGCCTTCTATTCTATTTAAATAGAGATCATGGACCAATAGGTGTTAAGCCACGAATTATAATGCAATTAATGCATACTAAGGAAACACAGTGTTATCTAATAGACACATTAGACAAAGTTGAACTCAACTAGCTCCTATGTGTCTAAATATCTTAATATTTCCTAAGTGATTTAACATTAATATCATATTAATATGACCTAGGGGGGAAAGTGCTTCATGATGTTAGTAACATCACTGATATGTTATTTCCCAAGTTTGAGGTAAAGAGAGGGTATTACATTATGATTGAATGGTGATATAAGCTTTTTCCTAAGATTAGATGATAATTTTGATTTAATAATCTCTTGGTTGTGGTGAATTTTAATTTGAATTTTATGCTTTATTATTATTATGGAGAGGTTTTCATAGGGAAAACATATTTTATTTACATGGTACAACACTTAAAGTATATCTCTTATTGGCACACATGTTCATGGTGATTTAGTTTATTGATGACTGATTGGGAGGCAAATTATGGTTATATTTAAGCATTAACGTTTCCACACATATGTTAAGATTGATTTAACTATTCAAAAGTTAAATTAATTTAATTTATACAAATAAAGGTCAATAGCTTGGGCACCGTATTTTATATGCTTCCTTTTCACAAGTAGATTTTCTATTTTGAACTTTGTAGTAATGCATCCCCCCCTTTTTTGCATGATTTTCAAGGCATGCAATATTTTATTAGTTTCTTAGAGAGGTTGGCACACTTCTTTAACTAGCACTATTTTGTGTTGGACATGACATATGGAGGAGTATTTTATTAATGTATTCTAACCACTTTGGCACATTCTCAGAGAGCACACTTCTCATGGAGGATGTTTATGATTTTTGGGTGGTTGAGGTGGTTACATGGCATAGTTTTCTAGGCTTCACGTCTCCTAGGTGCTCCCTCATCTTTATTGCATGCACATTTTAGCTACATTTGGCATCTTCTAACCTTCATTGGAGAGTGCCATCCTCTTTAATTTGGCCTATATATTGGGAGGCATGTGGCACATGAAAAAGGTCACAAGTGTAGCTTAACATGTTCTTGTACTTGGTCTACTTTCTATTTTTGGAGATTATTCTTGGAAGGTGCACATGTAGAAGGTTTCTTCTTACTATTTTTGGATGGTGCACTTGTGGAGACATTTTGCTTTATTCTTTGATATATTTATATTAGTATTTCATGGAGTTTTGGTATGGCCAATGATGGCCTCCAATATTACAACAACAATGTTGCACTCCTAAAGGTCTCAACTTTAAACGTCAACTCAGGGTTTATACAAACTTAAGAGGTGTCTTGTATTATATGTGCAAAGTATGCTTCTCTCTGCTTAATGCATCTCCTAATCTATCTAATGAAGGGAAATTTCTCTTTGATCGTTAGGTCAAAAAGAGGAATCAATTCATGGCCAATCCACTAAGCCAAAGTAAATTCCAACTAACTTCAAATCTTAGGAAAAAACTACAGAAAAGAACTCTACGAAAGTAAATGCTATTGCTAGTTTGTAGGGAGAACAAACTATTTCTAATTGTATAATGTCACAGGAAGAGGAAGGCATATTCTACCTTGCAAGAATGTAGATCTTAATACTATTTTTGTAACAATAAATGCACTATCACTAACTACAAAAAAAAAAAGATGTGAAAAAATAAAAGTAATTCTAAAGAGAAAATTGGTCATTTCCTTGACTTCCTTATTCACCAAGCCACATTAACAAGTACCATTTTATGGATGGATAGGGGAAATATTTATTAACATGACAAAAAATTCCAAAAGAGAAGGTTTTGAGATTGTTCTATAAGAAACCATATAGTGCTGAAGGAATGTTCTCTTATAGGAAAGTTTGCAAAAAAATTCCAAATTTGAAATTAAAGAGCAATTCAACATTTTAAAGCTAAAAAGTCATAAAGGAATCTATTTCTTGCATGTATAATTTATAAAAACAACTTAGATTATATGAAATGCTAAATCACCAATCTTCTATAGGAATATGTAAAACATATCATCTACTAAACTACTGCAACATGAAAAGAATGTTATGAACACCATGAAAAATGGGGAAGTAAATGAAGAAGAAAATGGTACCCAAGGGTTTCTAGAGCTCCCATGGGTGGGCCCTCCCCAAGGTGCTTAGATACCTGCTAAAAACACAACACTTTCTTCATTACAAGTAAAACTACTCTTCCATTAACTTGGATCTAAAATACATAAGTCTCAATATGCAAGCCTGAAAAGTTGCATAACTATGATGAAAGAAAAATGATAATTGTTCTTCCTCTACCCATATGCCCAACATCGAGTCGTTTTTTATACATAAGTATAGGGAACACCCCCCTTGACAGGAGGGTTGATTTCCCTTCAAAATATCCCTATATCATAGGCAATTTGTCCCTTGGGGTCTGCTACATAAGTACATTTGTCTTTTTCTTCCATTATGGCCTATAACCCAAATATTATTGAGTTCAACCCTGGCAGCGAAGGGAATAAGGTTCCCATGTTTATGGTAGGCTACTGATAGATCTTTTTCTCCAAAAGCCTATCAAATCATCATACTTATACTAGCAAAGGTCATAAAAACCATGAGTATGATTATATTATCTAAGCACTTGCTAAACCCAAGGTAAAACACATAAATTGCAAAATTATAATTAATAGGGTCAGAAACACATGTTTTAAGGTGGACAGAGGGATGTAGATGTTCCTTTGACCATCCATTGTTAGGGCCCATCATACCCATCTGCTTAGATGTTTCCCATTCTTGGGAAAATGCACCTTTTAATCCTACTAGTCACTGTGTTGACCACTACGTGTCAATGACCCATAGCAGTACACCTCCTTTTTTTTCACAAAAGGAATAACACTTGATCGATGTGTCTGTGCCGTCCAGATATCATCATCATGTTGACTTCCAAGATGTTATGTAAACCCTTTTTGCATGTGTATAACGTAAATAATCTCAGCAGATCCATGTCATGTATGTAACAACCTAGGTAAAACTACTTTTCTAGTGACAATATCTATTCTAGGAGGTTTTTTGTGTCACTGATCCATTTTGGGATGGTCGATAGAGTTTTCCTCTAGTCTTACCCCAAAGATGGAATGGATTTTGTCACTAGGATCTTAGGCGATCGAGTCTATATAAAAGTAATTTTGGAATAATCATAACTATTTGGTTAGGTTATTTTATTACAAATTGCTTGGTTTGTTGGATTATATTTGTGTCACAGGAATGGGTAGCATGTGAGGGTCTATTACAAAATGGGTTTTCCCTCTTATGATGTAAAAAAATATGAAAATCATGATGTAAAGTGTCTTGAGGGTTGGAAAAATAATTTATCCACTCATAGGTTAATTAATTAAATTTTCTAGCCAAAAATTAATTAAAATCCTAAGCCAGAAATTTAATTAATTCTAGATCCTATGTAAGTTTAAATTCTCCAAAGGCAAAATTTGTTGGTTCTTAAAAAATTAAATTTTAAAAGGTCCCGGGACTAAGGTAAATTGATTATTTTGATAAATTTTAAACCTTTGATCCCTGGGGTCAAGTCAAAGTCAATTTTTTGGGAAATTAACTCAAAAATTTAATTTTTGATTTAATTAAAATGCATTTAATTAAAAAAATCAAATTTCCTCAAACATTTAAATATTTCGACGAATGAGATTAAAACGAATTTTAATCTTCATCAACGGTCAAGATTTCTTTGACGAGAATCACTCGAACTAGTCATTGGATGATTTAACTTTAAATAGAATGATTTAATTTCATTTGTCAGTGGATTCATCTGACCTTTGAGTTGTGTGCTTAGCAAGAAGCTCTTGTGTAATCTTTTTCTAGATAATAAAGAAAGACTTTGGGGTTAAGTTCTGCTGGTGTTACTCTTCATTGAAATACTGTAAGATGTTTTTTATTTCATGCATATTTTTTTCTAAAGCCATTGATGATAGCTTTTGAACAGTGATTTGAGTACAAGTATCTTGCTCAGTTGCTGGGGTTTGAATAATTATTTAAATTTTGAATGTAATAACATGTATATCTATTTGTTCAAGTTCTATTATTATTTTCTCGCTCTATTTTTAATGCTTGGATCGAGTTTTGCATGGAAATCTTGAGTTAGATCCTCGGGTGTTAGGGGAAGTTTTCGGATCAACCAACTCCCGATCCGTGTTTTCTAAAGAGCCCAACGAAATTAATCCGAGCTTATCATAAGATTTTTTTTTTTTATTGATGCATGAGGGTTTTGAGTTAGCACCTTTAAAATTTAAAAATCTTTTAATTTATGTGCAACATAATGACAGATCTAGATGATTAGACCCTGTAGTCTGTAAATTTTGTAATTATTTTTCTAACATGGGTTTTCCTAGGTTTTAGTTTTTATCATTGTATATATCGTTTGTGTGTTTTCTTGTTGTTATGCAACTACAGATCTGAGGAAGAAATTTGTGTAAAGTCCAGATCTAGGCCCTAGTTGATAAGATCTGGATCTCTGGGGTTTATCAACATAATTTTTCAAGGATATTATTCAAACTTTTTGCATTCGAAGGATTTAAAATTTCTTGCATCTAGAAATTTTCACAAAGGGTTTTGAGCTAGCACCTCCTTTAAAATTTAAAAATTTCATTTTCTGTGTGGAAAATTGATAGATCTGGCTATTGAGAGCCTTAGATTATCAGATTTGGGAGTGACGTTGGACTCATACTCCTCAGATCTGATAGATCTACCATTTTTGTGTATAGATCTGTATTTTTTTTGGTTTTCTGACTTGGGTTTTTGGAGTTTTATTTATTTTTGTATATCTTGGTTCTGGGGTTTTTTTTATTTATTT